>JTLS01000378.1:0-20258 GCA_000826855.1 Basidioascus undulatus
AGAGGAGGGGTTTCTGGGTAGTGGGGGTCTCATTTCATTGCGGTGAGGGTGAGCGCTCAACCTCGGTTGGTTGCCCACCCACCCGATGGACAGAGATTCCACGCCCGGCGCCTCCACGTATGCGCGCACAGAGGGCGCAATACCACCATCCGCAGTGAGTGGGGCACAGAAGACGCTCAGTGAATCTCGACCCGAGGTTGCACACGAACCACCCACTGGAGGACCCCTCTTCAACCACCCTTGTGACTGGCAGTCGACAGTGGAGCGCGGCATCGACGCCCGTCTCATAGGTTGCACTTTCCTAGTACACAAGCTCTTAGAAGAGGCTGATCAGCCTCCAGCTAGGATCTTCGAGAACAGCCATCTATGAGCCAGTGCCAGAGGCAGGTAGGTAGTCTAAAGGCGCACAATGCTGATCAATGTCCGCCAGGCCGTCCAGCCTCGAGGCACAATATTGGATGAAGCGCCTCGTGTTTCTGGCACTCAATATTTTCACACACACCCATGTCTTGAGATATCATACAGATCAGAGTAGTCTTTTGTCGGAATGGTTGCTGATGGTCGCAGCGACCGTTCCGACATGTGTTTCAGCGCGTTTGCTCGGAAAAGCGCAGAAATTGGCACGAAACGCGCTGAGGCCGCCTCGTGTGCGACACTGCCGCAGCAGGGACGGCTGACCGTTCCTCAAAAAAAGCCCTTTCCCGGTAAACTCCTAACCTCGAGCCTGGCTGCATCGTTGCAAAAATTCAGTGCATCGCAGTCGCATATCAGCCAGAGCCAGCATGAAACCAGCCATCTTGCCAGGCTCGTTCGGGGATTCGCGAAAGCAGGATTGGGTCGTGTCTAATAAAGTTGACTTGCTTTTCGGTCCGGAATGGAAAGGCAGGGCGAGAACGCGCCGAGCCTTGTCCGCCTCCCGTGCTGCCCCTCTCTTTCTTCCATCCACTACCGCCTCCTCGCTCGGCATACCCTTGCCCTTACTTTCGCGCACGCTTTCCTTCTCCCACCCATTTAATCCCCCAGAGACTGCCAACCATGGTCCGCATCCTCACTATCGCCGCCGCAGCCGCGACGCTCGCCACCGCCGCGAGCGCGCTCGAGTTCTACCTCCCTGATGAGGTGCGTGCTTCCTTGGGGCCCAGTGGCGGTTCTCCATGCTGAGCTCAGTATCTTGGACTCTGTAGAACCACTGGTGGATCTCTTCGCGCTCGCAGCTTGCGTGAGTCCTTCATTTGCGATGCGAGAGCGTGGCGAGGTGGTGTTGATAGACCGGGATGGTGGGGGGGCAGCGCGTGGACCCGCAACTCGACGGACCAGCCCAACTTCGACCTCTGGGTGACCAACCCGGACGAGAAGCTCCTCCCGCCGAAGTGCGTATCCTCGCGTTCCCTCCACAGCCACGTTCCGTCGCGTGCGGGCGGGCACTGATCGTGCTGGGCTGCGTCGCGCAGGATCGCCATCGCCCAGGGCAACGTCGACATCACCCGCGAGTCGCTGGAGATCCCTAACAACGGTCTGTCACCCTCCCTCTGCAGCACTCCTGCCCCTTCGTAAACGCATCGCTCATATCGCACTGTGTCCCCTTCCACAGCTGGCGTCAACCTCAACCCGGGCGACAACTACCGGCTGATCGCCGTCCAGGTCAGCCAGGACCCGGTACGTTTGCGGTCTCGCTCGATCGGATCCCTTGTGGGTGATGGTGTCGTTTCTGACTAGGAGTTAATCTTGGGGATTACAGCGTGACGAGCAGTACATCTTCGCGACGTCCAAGCCGTTTACCATCAAGGCCGCGGGCGGTGAGCACCTCTCCCCTTCCCTTCCCCCCACTTTCCCCTTCCCCACTACCACATTCCCTGCTCGGGCTCGCCCCTCAATCCGAAACGACAAACTGATCTGCTCCGTTGCCGCCCAATAGCCGCCTACCCCGACGCCCCCGTCACCACCCCCGGTGCGACCCCGTCGAGCGCGACGGACAGCACCGCCGCCGCGACGGGCACGTCCGCGGCGGACGACAACAACGGCAACAACTCTGCGGGCCGCACCGCCGCCGGCGGCGTCCTCGGCGTCGCTGCTGTGCTCGTCAGCGCCGCTGCAATGCTCTGAGCGCCGCGCCGTGCCTCCCATTCCTTATGGACCTGTTCCCCACTCTTTCGCTCGCTCGCTGTTGCCTTTTCAACTTTTACTTTTTTTCGACTTCTACTTTCACTGGAACATGTTTTCTGAAGAACTCTCGTATACTCCTCGATACTCCCAGCGCCCGTAGAGGCGGCTGATACTCCCTCCCCTACCCTTTGCATGCCTTCGTCGCTCGTATAGTTTAGTCGGTCTTTACACGAATTAGCATGTTGTGCGTGATTTTCTCTGGGCATTGCCGTGTGCGGACAGGCGAGGGTTGCTGGAGTCCATTCATATACGCGCCTCACCCTGCAGCGAGGCTGTCAACGACCTCGACGTTGCATTCCGTGGAGCACGCGTCGTCTCAGCACCACCCATAAACCTGTTAAAAATCCCTTTCACCATTGTCTTCTGTCATCTTTGTTATAACATTTGGAGCCGCACACCAAAAAAGAAACGACTGCGGTTTCTCGACAGGCAGCCCGACCCCGGCCTTGCTAATCCTGGCGCGTCGAGGCCTATGTTCGCTTCGTGCCTCCTCGTGCCTTCTCAGGACTCCCCCTCTTTCTCTCCATTGATCGTTCCTTCATCATCCTCCCCTCCCCTTTCCCTCCTCCCATCTTTACACCCAGCCATCTACACGACCTCACGATGCTCGCCCGTCTTGCCGCCGTCGCGCTCGCTAGCGCCAAGCTGGAGCTTTATCTGCCGGACGATGACCACTGGTGGTGCGGGCGATCTCAGTGCAGTATTCTTGAAGATAAGGAGAAGTTGACGTGAGGCATCGCGTATGAAGGATCGCCTCGACCAACCAGACGTTCGCGTGGACTGGGACGGACCTGACTGAGTTCATTGCGTGGGTGCGTGTGTGCTCCGCCCCGCACCGATTTGGGGCTAGTGTTGAAATTGGGGGGAACAGATCACGAATAACTACTCGTCCCTTCTCGCTGGCGGGTGAGTGCTTTTCTAGTAGGACACTGGGCGAGAAGGGTTGCTGACTTGAAATGGGTGGGACGCGCAGTCTCGGTGCTGTTTCTCGGACTGTGCCTTATAAGTGGGTTTGTACTAAGGGAGGAATGAGAATGGGACCTGATTATAGGGGACAGCCGCCGACCTCTCGTACGAGCTCAAGGACACCGACGCGGTCACGTTCAACGCCGGAAAGGGGTATGAACTGGTTCGCTTCCGGTCTTGTTCAATGCGAACAGGCGGAGTGCTCACAGCATGTTTGTTTTCTTGATAGATCCTTGTGAAGTGGCTCTGCTGATTCACCTACGATGGTTCTGGGAAACACAGCGCAACGAGGCCGACATTTACGCGAGGGGTCCTTCTTTCGAAGTGAAGGCCAAGGGCAGTACGTTCATTTGCCTGTTTCTCCGTTTCTTCCCACTGAGCCCATCCACGGATTGTCCGCAGGTGAGTATCCCACCGTCCCCACGGCGACCGCCGGCGACAGCGCGAGCTCGTCCACCGGCACCGACACGAACACCGCCGCCTCTTCGATTTCCACCAGCTCCGACAACAAGGACAACGGCGCGTTCGCAGACGCACCCGCGGCGGTCGGGCGTGCTTGCGGCCGTTGGTCTCGCCGCGCTGCTCTGAGCGATCATGTAGTGGACTCGCATTCGGAGAGACATCGTCGCTCGACCCTTCGCGTCTTGACTACATACCCTGTTCAATCAACACCGTACCGGGAGGCGAAACTATCACACGAGTTATTTTAATGTCATTCGCTTTGATTGATCTCGCAATGGCGCGGGCTTCGGCATGAGTGTAGATACTCACGCGTTAGCGTCTGAGTCTGGTTGTTCGGCCGCCAAGCACTGTCCCTCAAGGCGCGGAAGGACGCGTCGCCGACGCGTCGCGTCTGTTGATCATGAGAACATTTCTTACCATTTGCAACACAAAAATACGCTCAAATTATATTGCTTTTATGCGATCGGTCGCTGAAGGCCTGGCGGGCCGACCGCCTAAAAGTTGGCACGAACCCCGACATCCGCAGTCGGCCTTTCTGCACGAAGACCCTCTTCGCTCGCCCACTAGCGACTATTATCGCACACATCTGCATTCTGCACCGGTCGTGCCTCTTTGCATCACTCCCCCATTATTTCCTCCCTCGTTCCTTCATCTCTTTCCTTCCTCCCACCGTCACCCCCCTGCCAACTCTCACGCCCGTCCGGCACGAATCCGAGGAACTCGTACCGTGATGCTCGCCCGCCTTGCTGCCGCTGCTTTTGCTGCCTCCGCGCTCGTCGCGACTGCTAGCGCGACGCTGGAAGTTTATTTGCCGGATGAGAACCACTGGTGGTGAGTAACCGCAAGCTGCGAGCGTCGATGGCCAGAGGTGAACGTGGCGGAGGTGCGGGCAGGGTCACTGGCAGCGACCAGCTTTTCGCGTGGACCGGTAACGACCCTCCTGAGTTCATCGCTTGGGTAAGTACACTCTGGGTAAATAAGGGCGCAAACACGTATATTGAATGAGAGGGGACGTACAGATCACCAACAAGGACGAGGCGATTCTCCCGGGCGGGTGAGCGTCTTCTCAGAGCTGTGAGTTGAGGGGTAGGGTTGCTGAGGAGACACTCTCAGTCTCGGTGCCGTGTCCAACAAAGTCCAATGTACTTTCAGCCCCGAATCCTGACTCACGAAGGAGGCTGACGGTTTCCCATAGCCTACGACCTTTCCCACGTCCTCAACTCTACGGCTGCCACTGCGTACAAGGTCGGCAAAGGCTACCGCCTGGTACGTATTTCTCGCTTCCAGCTAGAGTTTAGTCAGAGGATTGAATCCAGAAACCTCCCAAAAGATTCTTGTGAACCCTGACGGTGACCCTGTGAGTACATTTTGTATCAAGCTGACCTTGATCACGGTATACTGACCCCTCTGCTCAATACAGCACAAGGAGTCTGACATCTTCGCGACGTCCGCTGAGTTCGAGATCAAGCCCAAAGGCAGTAAGTGCTGCTGGCCGCAGGCTTGAGCACTCAATCACTTGGGCGTCCTGAGCTGATGTGTCTTCTTCCTCAGGCACTTACCCTGACGCGGCTACGTCCACCGGCGGCGCGGGCGCCACGAGCAGCGCCGCGAGTGGCACGGACACTGCCTCAGCTGCGGGCGCGTCCGCAACCGACGGTGCCAACAACGACAACGGCGCTCTCGCTGCTGCCCCCGCCGCTGTCGGGATCCTCGCTGGCTTTGGGCTCGCGGCCCTCCTCTGAGAGCTTCTAACAACCCGTTCTTGAACTGAGCTCACCGAGTACTCTGGCATTCGCAACGTGACTCCGGCGGGTTGGGATAGTCGCTCTTTGCTGTAATAGCAATCTTTACGCCTTCAAGCGCTGCTGTCCATCATTTTAGATCTTTAATCACCGCCTTTATCCACCGCCTTTATTATCGAATTCCTGCTGCTACGGCTCTTGGATCGAACGTGATAAACGACCTGCGCTGCACTGACGGTCTCGCAGTTGATCAGCGGCCCAGCGCGCATCCGAAGACGAGGGGATCAGGGCAAGGTATCGCCTTCGACGTGAGCGACTGTAAAGGTTCCAACCAGTGTTATGCAGTTGTGTGCCAGGCTGCCCATGCCCATAGTGTGTCATTATTCGATTAAAAATTACATGCCAATCGATGGATAGGTGCCCATAGTAGGTGGCAGTACATAGCTGACACTGTCAGTATTTTCGTCGCGTTCTCCGTCTTCCACCCTCCCTCCCTCTTTCCTCTACCTTCGCCTCGCTCCTTTCCTTACCTTCGCAGCGAACATTGCCCAGTACCATAAACTTCCACCCGATGTCCTGCTGACGATCTTTCAAGATCACTTGCTCCCCTCATTCAATTCGACTGTGGATGGCCGTGCAAAAGCGGGCACAACCATGGCCCGTCTCGCTCGCGTCTCGAGGGACTTCTTCGTCGTCCGTCATCTCCCTTCATAGCAGAGGTCTACACGATCGGCATCATTGACTGCTCTCCACCCTACTACTAGCTCTTCAACGAGCGACTCTATACTTCACCGGTGGTGATCACCAATGCCTCCGCGTCCTCGCTGGCTCGAACGCTCAAGTCGCGTCCGGACCTCGCTCGCCTCATCAAAACACTCTACCTCGCTAACACCGACGTCATGCTCTGGGTCGCCCTTTTGTTCCACGTCGGGCCCTCTATACAATCGCTCTACCTTCTCCCGACCGAGCCCGTGTTCAGACCGGGTTGGCGCAACCCTCCCGCCGGCCGCGCCATGCGCACCGTCGAACCGATCCTCACCCAATCGCTGCCGCCTCTGCCTCCTACTGGGCTGTTCACGGCATTCCCTGTACCCCGCCGTCTCTCGAAGCTCTCTGGTTCGTCAACGTCCCTCCTGTGCACCTACAGGCCATGGTCCGCAAGCATGCCGGGCTGAGGATGGTCCGATGGATCGACAACGCTGCCTCTCGAGAAATAGTACCCCTGAGAGAGGTGACCGCTGTGGTGGAAATTTTGGAGGAGGTGGATGGAGAGGGAAGGGTGATGAGGTTGTGGAGAAGGGATACAGAGACGGGCGAAGTGGAGTGCAGCGAGGCGGAGCGGGGGCAGGCGGTCGACTGGGAGAAGCTTGGAAAGGCCTAATGCATCATCCGTCCTTGGTGTATGTTCTGAGATCATACAGTAGATGTGCAGGGCGAGTGGTCACAGCCTCTCCCTCTCTACAGCTTGTCGGCCAAGCAAGGCGGGTGCGTCTGCTTAACCGCTTTGCTCAGTCGCAAGCACACTAAGGCTTACTTCAGTGGCGAGATCCGAGGGAATAATTTAAGAGTGAATAAATCGAGCTCGGCGTTGTTGCTCCACTTTCCATTGAATTGTTCGACTAGGTCATAGGGCCGCATCAGCGCATCAGCTTGTTCGTTTTCTCCACCTATTCCCACTGTGGGGGATATGCGGTCTTCCGCAAACCAGTCTCCCAATCCGAAATACAACACGATACAGCTGAATAAACTGCCGGACTCCCTCTCAAAACTCGTAAACCCGCGGTGACCGCATGCACAGGCAGAGTGTCCATCAGGACGCGTGCTCTGGCGAGCGAAGATATACTCCATGAAAGCTGTGAGGCCTACGGTTTGCGCCGCTTTCTTCGAAACGCTAGCGAGCGCTTTGTTCTGTAAAACCAGGAGCAAACAACGTCGACGGCACGCTGAGCTGCATACTTTTGGGCTGTACGGAGAGTACTCTCTGCATCTGTGATGGTGCTGACAGAAGGGATGCCCATGTCCGGGTGGATGAGGCGTAAGAACCGCTCGAGCTCGTCCTCGTTCTCCTCGACGGGAACGACCTCGTGCGGACCTGTATTGCTGTCGCCAGGCTGAGGCAGGGAGAGGATGTCGCGAAAAATAGCCGTAAGATACACGGAGGACGTCCATTGGTATGTGGAAGAGGACTTTGTCCTTCGAACGTAGAGTAAAACCGGCTGAAGAGTCGGTAAATAGCTCAGAGACCTTGGGCGGGATTGGCTTTTGCAAAGCCGGGTCAAACATGGTCCGACGTTTGGCTCTCTTAGAGGGCATTGCGTGGTTGCAGAGGGCAGAGAGCTCGAGAGGCGCGGTTTCATCGTGAACAGGACGGCGGCGGATACGAACCCAGGTTAACTTTGCTACCGGCAGGTTTTCCGGAGTTTGAAAAGATGGTGTGCTTTTCACCAGCTTTATTATGGTGCTCCTCCGATAAGATCACTCTTTGGCCCCCTGGTAAAGGAATTGCGCAAGATTGTGCCACGATTATTCAAAAACGCGAACCGGTCTGGAGACCGAGGATGACATACTGCTTCCGCTAAAGGGTTTCCTCCAACATGCCTGGACCAGGCAACGTTGCATTGAATACTAACCACCACGGGAAGTCCCATCCCTGCCATGCGTTTGCCGCAGTTCCTCCTCGGGCTAGCCGCAGCTTCTGTGCACCCTTCCCAGCCGTCCGAACCACCCGCACACCTCACCTCCTCATGGTCGTTTGACTCATCTGGGCAATCGAATCAGACTCTTCCGAACGGGCGCTCCTTCCTGGTTCACCGCCCCGACACCTACAATGAGTCCACGCCCCACCCAGTCGTACTCTCGTTCCATGGCTACTCGCGAGATGAGGCGGTTCAAGAAAAGAAATCGGGGTTCTCGGAGGATGGCTTGACTATTGATGGGAGGGTGAGTTGTGATGTTTGTTTTGGAACTCAGCTCGTGGTTTATGAGGACTGATCGTGAGTAAGATGGCAGCCCATCATCGCTGTGTATCCTAGGGGGACCGTGGGACCGGGCAAGCATGGAACGCCTGAGCTGGCGTGGCAGGGAGCGCCGTATGCAAAAGTGAGTCTCATGAAGTAATCGCTTGTACGGCTTCTGATGCTCTCGGACCCAAAGCCTGGTGTGGACGATGTGCATCAAAAGCCCTCACGAACAAGCTGAACCTGCTGGCTAACACTTTTCGAAGGTCGCCTTCACGCACGCCATTCTGGATGTGCTGGCTTCCAACCTCAATGTTGATACCTCGAGGATCTACGCAGCCGGAAAATCAAACGGCGGAGGCTTTGTATGTTCCATTGGTCCTGGACCTCTCGCTGAAAATGGAGCTTGGCTGATGTCTTAGACCCACGTACAGGTCAACCTGCTCGCCTGTACGCGCTCCACAGCTCGACGCATCGCGGCTTTCTCTCTCGTCTCAGCCGCGCTCTACGATTCCACACACCCATTCAAACGATGCCACCCTGGCCGAATCGTCCCAATCCAGGGCTTCCACGGCACAGAGGACGAGATCATCCCGTACCGCGGGCGGTGGGCCAACAAGAAAGGGGATCCGAGATGTGCATAAACGCTTTTTTGAGGCCTCATTTTGTCCAGGACACTGAATTCGCTTCTGTTTTCAGATGCGACGCCCCACCTTGAGTCGTTCTGGGCAGGCTGGGCAGGACGGAATGGTCTGTCGGTCCTACCGGACAACGTTACGCATCCATACAAGAACACCACAAAGTTCCACTGGGGGCCTCAGGGGAGAAAGAGGGGAATTGTCGAGGGGTTCAAGATCTGGGGGCTCGGGCATTCGTGGCCCAATACAGAGGGGCTGGACAGGGGACAGAAGGCACCGTTCAATGCGACGGAAGAGGAGATTGTACCATTCTTTGAGGCCTACAAGCTTTCTCAGCTTTAGCAACTAGCCTTCATAAAGTCAAGATTTTTGTGCCTCGGATGTAACTCGCGTCTTCATGCACTTGCGACAGCAGCTTAAAGCTGGGTGAAGTAGGAAAGACAGCGCTTCCAAAGCATCGTCGATAGAGTGAGTACGCTTTCCTGGTAACGCACTGGAAGTACTGGAAGGATTGGGTCTGACAAGAGTGGCAACAGCAGTGCTCCAGTGCGATTGACGCAGACAAACAGCCACAGCCATGGTCGCTCAATGAGCAGGCATGGGAGTGAACATTCCACTGCAAGCTCGATAATATCACATCAACCCAGATACTGCATATAGAATAACAGAAATCACGAGGAACACCGAGCACTGCAGCCGACGAGCATCTGACTGCTCTGGCGCTGCCGCACCACCAGAGGCACCTTGCTCGACCGCCCCTACAATACTCGACGTCCCGTTGATAACGTATTGCCCCAGGACGCCTTGGGCCATGGGACTGCCCAGACCCGACACAAAGACCTGCGTGACCTGATACGCGCCAGCCGGGTTGGTGTGGATCTGTAAAAGGCTGAAAGCAGCAGCTGAGACGCTGTTTCGAGGACAGGTGGACTGACAACGTCCCACAGGTAGTACTGAGTCAGTCAGGTTCTTCCCGAGCTTCTCGGAGAGCTGGATGGTGGACTCGAAGTGGTTGACGAGTCTCGTTCGCGACGAGCTGCATATGGCCAACGAACTGACGGCCGAGGGATGTCTGTCAATCTGCGAGGAATGGCAGAGAAAATCGGAGAGACGGACGGGAATAGGAGAATTAACGATTGTAGAGCTGTTCGAGTGCGGGTTGCTGGGCTTGACGGCTGTCGACTGAGTGAATCACGCTTCGATAGAGCATAGCTTCGGGGGACTCACAGTTTGGGAAGAAAGGATGGGAGTGGCGCCAGCGGTTGTCACGTTCGCGACGAATGTGCGGATATATCTGTGAATATAAGGTGGTAAATAAAAATGGTCATGGTGCTTTAGACTCGAGAAGATTTCGAACCCAGGAAAAGTCTTGAGGACCTCGTCCGTCCCGTTGACAGTCGCAGTCTCGTTTCCAGCTCCGGGGAGCGGCGCCCTATCGTCCGTGTCCGGCGACCCACCATCATTGTGCCCAAACTCGATAACGACCTCTGGTCCACATTCAATCAAGTCATTTCAGCAAGCTCATGAAGTTCAGCGATCATGAAAAGAAAAACTTCGCACCGTCCCCCGGCTTCAGGAGCTCCACTACGCTGTTCCACCACTCCTCGCGGATGTACGTCCGCGCGCTCCGCGCGCTCCGCGCGCTCACGGATTTATTGGCGATTGTGATGTTTGGGAATTCGGGCGCCTAGACGCACCACCCCTGCCGCGTGGGCGAGTCGGGTCCGTGGGAGGCCATCGTGCTGTCAAGGTAGAGCGTCTGGGCGGCGGCGAGCGCGGGGAGAAGGAAGGGTATGGGGTGGAGGATAATTTTCGGGAGGGAGTGGGGGGAGTTGCGGATGAATGAGGGGAGGGGAAGGAGCAGGAAGCAGCGAGGAGGAGGACCGCGGGGATCTGGGCGCCTGGTCGGTTGGTCTGGTTCGTGTGAGTCAGGAACGAGAGAATGTCGGTCCAGTCGTGCATATATCCCGGTCAGTTCATGGACATTGTGACCATCCTTTCCCTGATGAGGCGTTGCCACTGTTCAGTCCGCCTGTGGAAGTGTACGAAAAATTGACATCAAGCGACGCCACATGCTGCCGGGCGGTTCCAGCCCCGGCCAGCTGGTGCGCCCGTTGTTCGGCGACTTCGCCAAGTTGATGGATCACCGGGTGGAAAAAACAACATCAACAAAAGGACAGTGTATAATGTAGTGGAAGCCAAGAAATGGAGGCATCCGACGAGATGTAGGTGAAGGATACTCTGTGAGGGAGCCTCAGGGAGGCATGCACAGCCAACGCACGCGCTGTGCGTTGTTCCGTTGCACATTTCTTTTGTTCGAAACGGAACGCCCTGCTGAAGTCTTTAAGGGGGTTCTTTCATACGACGAGCAGCCGTTCCGTGCCGACCTGCGAAGGCGCATTATATTCGGCGTGCTCGTCTCATTCCGTCGCAAAGTTCGACTGCACCAGACCCAACCATATCCCGTGTTGAACAAGGACAGGAAGGAGTGAGAAAAATGCGCCATGTAACCGTGATGATGTTGAGTGCCTGCAATCTACCGACAAACGTCGCAAGACGACGCAAACCTCGCCTTACTTAACTGCAACCGCAACGCCGCCTTGTGCGTTAAACCAATCCTGAGAAGCCTGGTAACAGACGGTACAACGCCCAGTCGGCGGGGTCCGCGGTGGAGGAACATAAGAGCTCGGCGGTGAGGCGAAGAGGGGTGAGGAAGCAGCCTGGTTCGCTCGAGAGCAGTGCCAGCGCTCCACCATAAGGACGCCCGTCTTTTCGACTTCCATCGTGTGCGCCGATGCGCACCCTAGTGTTCAAACATAGCGAGGTGACCACCGTCGGAGAGATGAGCCAGGCACAACTGCGGTGCACAGTGGTCGTAACGCAACACAGCGACTCCCAACCGCGAACGACGCAGTGGAACAGGAAACGATGGGTTTCGAGCAAAGACAACGAGATCGCGGGAAGTAGCGCGTTGATGCATAATAACGAAGATGGGGTTCGATGTCGCGGAACCCGCGTGGCGAAATGAGCATTAAGGGACGACTTCCTTCGACGGACGACGATCGAGATGAACTAGTACACGAGTGCAATGTTCGATTGAAACCAGCGTGGACCGATCCGAATGAGCTACGGCCAAGCACGCCGACGGTTGCACACGAGCAGAACGCGCCGTGTAGAGCACAAGAGACAACAGAGGCCGCGTTCAGGGGTATGATCTACAACAGCTTCGGAAGAGAGACCCATCACGAAAGACCCATTATCGACGATGACGATTATCAACAGCGGACTGGTAGGCTTGACTGCGAGACGTTGCACGGTCCGAACGACGACGTTTACTTCTTCTGTGGACGCGTCCACGGGGGGTCAGTAACGGCGGGGTGCAGAGAAGGGGAGATGAGGAGATGGAGGGGGCCCACGTTGGCAGGGTTCTCGGGGCTCTCCTTCCAAGCCTTCCCGACCTGTTTCCATCGAGATGTGAGCAAAGGCGACACAAGAGTGGTCGAATCGCGTCGACTCCACGCGACGGTCTAGCAACGCACCTCCTTCATCCGCTCCGCTGTAGTCGCGACGTTCCGTCAGCACGCGCGCGTGAATCAATATCACGGACAAGACGCACTCTGCTTCATGTCCGGCTTGCTCTCCTTGAGCTCCTTAAGCATCTTCGAGGCGAAGAGGTCTGCGTGCGCCTCGACGCGTCAGCACGCGCGCCGCGCCCGACGCGTCCCGCCCCGCCGTCCACCAGCCCACACCGAAGACGAATACACACTGTACGCAGACGGGGCACGCTTGGCCTTGGTCCCGCCAGTCGCGGCGGCTGTTCAAGCCCCAAAATCGACGTGTCAACGCGTGCGTTCAACGACCTCGACACCGCCAGCGCCGACGTCGCGTCGGGACTCGGACGTACACTTGGCGGCGCGCGGCGCGCGGGTGCGCTTCTCGGTGGTGGTGCCCTCGGCCATTGTTAAGTTGAGATCAAGAAGGTGGTTAAAATGGGAAACTTGGGGTGGTGCAAGTGGTCGAAGGTGGTGGTGGTTGAGGAACAGGAGGGAGGGAGACAACGCGAGGGGGGAAAAGCGACCGCGCCTGCCTGGGTCGGTCAGTCAGAAGGCCGCGCGCGTGCTCGCCAGCCCGCGTCGCGTCAAACGAATGCGCTGATAAGCTTCAAACAATTGCAATACGGTCACGTGAGGGGCTTGAAAACAGCCTGCATGGACAAACACCGCGAAAACGATGCATGTCAAAAGAAATATTTGCTGCTGAAAGGCCGAGGTCGATGAGAAATGGGAGGCCATCTGCAGGGCAGTCGGGAGCGAAACGCACAGCGCTGGCGGAATTGCGTGAAATTTTCCTAGCCTATCACTCGAATTGCCCTTTACCTCCAATAGGCGAAACTGTCTTGGGAATGTAGAACCAGAAACTAAATCTACTCTTTTTGACCCTTAACAGGGGTCACTGGCCTTAAAGTTGTGGTGAGTTTGCTCGAATGCAGCGCGACAGACAACTGTGAATGTCATGTTGTTAGTAAACAAGAACAGACGAAGGAGCAGGACACAAACGCCAAAAATACGGTGAATATCCTTTGGCCATGTAGCTGAAAATGATATGATACTCAGAAATTGCGCCTCAGAGCGGCCTGCGGACTCTTCCCTGCGACAGCTGCGACTCGAGTTATCTCAGAACACACGTCCACCGGTGCCTTCGCAGAGCTTGCACGACTGCCTTTCTTGTTGGCGTACTCAGCATGGAGGTTCGAGTTCATCTCCCGCGAGCGGATGAGCCGTCTTTCACGGCGGCGAGCGGTCAAACCTCGAGCCTTCGCTGCCTTCGTTATTTCCTCGCACAGCCTTCTTTTCAGCGCACTTATCGGGCCGTACGCCTCTCCCTTTCTCTCAACGATCTCCCCCACAGTCGGAAATATCTCCTTTATCCATCCGGGTGGTTGATATACCATCTTTTGTCTGTCATCATGCACCCAAAGACCCTCGACCTCACCGCCGCGCAAGCGCTCCAAGAAAGCTCCGCCACGGTCGACGCTCGAGCTTCAGAGATCATCGCCCGCGACCTGCCTGATAATGTGAAGCTTTCGTTCCTCTCAGAAGGTTTCAAAGGCTCAAGCCTGCTTGAATATCCTCGTGCTTGCAGCTCCGGTGAGCAAGCTCCGCCTCCTTTAACAGCCACTCCGCCGTTCACCTCCCCGAACCCGTTCCAGCGACAACTCCTCTCGCATCTCCACCCTGAACCCTCCCCTCTCCCTATGACATGATCTCCCAAACAGACTACACCCTCTACCCGGACCCCGCCGCGCACCCACCACGGGACAAGCACGCGCGCTTGGAGCCGAACGAGACTGTTATTGGCCTGCTCGAGGAGGGTAGGGTGTTTGCGGAGGAGTTGATTGAGATTTACTTTGTGTGAGCCGTTTTATTATGCTTAGGATTATAGCAGATTATTGTTTGCTGATGAGGACGGTGAATGTGAGACAGACTGCACCAGTGCGTCCGCTTAAAGAGCCCTAAGTCGGTACTTTCATTGAACGATCGGCTTGTATCGGTCCTCACTTTTTAATTTCAACATACTTCTCCTCCAGGATCGAATATGGCGCGACCTTCGTCGTCGAAGTCCAAGAATCGGCCGTCGGACTCATCCTGAGTGCGCCCTTGCTTCCTTCTCGGCAAGCTTGCCACGCTTAGGGTCTGAAGCCCATCACAGGTTGCCTGGAGACCCTCCATGAAATTTGTTACGAGTGAGCCTTATCCCGACTGCTGATTGGTAGTCATGCTGAGATCCTTTACCTCGAGGCGCTCGGAATACCACAAGGCACGCGCCAGCCTGATCGCTGCGTATGCGAAGTACCCACAGACGAAGTTCTATCTGGTATGGTTAGCTTCTTCTTAAAAGGTCCTGTCCACTTACTCGACCCTGGGGCATCTAGCTTGAGATCAAAGAGCTCAACACTAGGTACTTGTCCAACGACTGCATTATCCTGTTTGCGCTCACACTGTCCGGGACTGCCTCAGACAGCTTCACAGCAGGTAGGCATACATTTACAATCTTCAAAAGTATAGGAAAAATGACGTCACGTACCCCTCAGCCGCCGCAAACTTACGCACATGAAGCAGGGCAGACTGCTTGTGCTGGACCACCTCATCAAGAACCTGGACAAGGTAAGTGATTTTGTTTGAAATTCCGGGGGGAGTCTAATCTGAAGCTTTAGATGGTTTCTATAGGTCCTCCAGCTTGAAGGGAGACCAGGTCGCTGGGAGCCTTATGTACTGAGGCGTTTGAAAGCTTCATGAGGCTGTCGTGGAGGGCTTTGCTACGGCTGCTAATATTTTGTAGACGACCTTTGACTGGTTACGCTGGTATGATTGCGATGTATAATAGATACTTTACATGTATGGCGCGCAGCGGTTCGCATTTCACGCCCACTCCTCCACAGCACAGGGCTTGCTCGCAGCGCGTTCGAGTCTCAGATAGACGGGGGTGAGGAGAAATGTCTCAAAAATGTCTAATCACATTCGCTGGAAATGTGCAGCGTAAATGCGCCTGCTGACTTGTCGTCTGTGAGGTCGGAGGTTCGCCGCAGGCCGAGGGGGCGGGCGGCGCGCTGCGGGCCTGTCGAGTCGGGATGACCAAAGCTAGCGTCGGTGTGCTCCACTGGGGTTCACCGTGGTAATCAATCATCAATGTCGCTGAAATATATTACTCGACCGATGCTGCGTGAGCCGCATTTCGTCCCCTGCGAGGCGGCGGTGGGTCGCTGCAGGCCTCCAGAGCGGAGCGGGCGGCGCGGCGGGCGTCGGGATGTTTGACCGCTGCGCCTTTTGTGCCTCAGTGTGTTTATAAGTAAAACTACTCCCCTTCAAGCCTCCACTATGCGCGCGCTGGGAGGATGACACCAAGCGGAGTCGAGGGGGCGTCGTTACTTGCCGACTGCCCCTTTGCAGTGCTCTGCCTGAAAGATCAGCGGCAAACACTGCAGTTGTATTCCCCATCTTCAGCTTTCAGATATTGAAAACCGTAGGATAAGACTTATGACTTCCGAGATCAAAACGCTCGGCCAGTTCGAGACGCAGGCGGGCTTGGTCGTCCCCGTCGCCTTTCTCGCATACAAAACCTTCGGCGACCCGGGGCTCCCTGCAATCATGTACCCAGCCTGGTGAGCTCTTCCAGCAATTATCAACGGAAGTCTTTCCCATGTACAGTCTCTGACGAGCTGCAATTCTTCTCAGGTTCTCCGGCTCGATCGCAGACAACGAGTGGCTTATCGGCGACGACAAGACGCTCTCGCCCAAGAAGAACTTAATCATCATCCGTACGTTCTACTCCTTCAAATGGCTCAGTAGATCCTGCGGAGAAAAAAGCTAAGGCCACTGCCGTTATGCTTCCAGCGGCCTTGTTCGGAGCTGGCCAGTCGTCGTCGCCATCGAACCAACCCGAGCCGTGGAACGGCCCAAACTTCCCACACACCAGCTTGTATGACAACGTCAAGGTATGTTCAGAATTTTGAGCAGCTTCATGGAGAATTGATCTGACCGTAGGCTCGTCTGTCTTGTTGGTTCGGGCTCAGCATCGCCTCGTCTTCGAGCATCTTGGCGTCAAGGGCAAGCTGTTCGCCGTCGTTGGATGGTCGATGGCAGCCTGCCAGGTCCGTTGTTTTATTAGCCCTTTGTATGGATAAAGACTGTTACGGTAGGTAAGTAATGAGCTCGCTTACGCTTTCCTGATACTAGACGTTCTTCAGGAAGAAAGCCAAGAAAATCACGCATGCCCCATCTTCCCCAGCTCACATCCTGAAGCAGCCTGATTGGATATCTTAGTCTAGAGTCCGTTATATAACTTGCTCGTCGAACCCACTCTGCCCATTGTATTGCATTGGATTAACCTGCCTAGGCTGGCGGCATCAGTAGGTTGAGCCGTCCCCCCCGGCACTTTTCTCAAGCAAGCACACCTGCCTGCTACGGCGAGCACTGGACATCCGCCTGAAGACCAGCATGTTGCCATGCTAATTATTTGGCAACCATTGGTTTCTGTTTTACTTTCAACCGCATGCATCAACCGTTCAGGTGGGGTATCGCTAATCCTAGGCGTCCTGGATCTCATCCTTCAACCATCTCACCAAAGCCCATCCAACATCGTGGGGGTCTTCTGGCCCACTGTGAATAAGTCAACGGAGACCGCCACAGGTCCAAACGCCAACTGTAGGACCGCCCTGGGATCCTCCTGGCCGTCCTCCTTCAGCCTCCCTGTCGTGGGTCCCGAAGCACCGTCAGCGCGCTGCTTCCATCGCGGGGGTAGAGCATGAGAAGGCGGGACTGCACCGCACTTACGCGTCTGCCTGTACCGCCCGATTTTCTCCTCCCCTGACTCTCGAGCTGGATGATTTTGTACCCAAGTATTGCGAAGCTAGGCGGATTGGAGCTGATGGGCTGAAACTCCATGCGAAGTGCGTGCCTCAGGCGGTTCGACGGTCCTCGCGAAGCCCCAGAGCGCAGCCGAGAGCGATACTGAGACAGTGCAGAGGAGAATTGGCCCAGACATCGACTGCTTCGGCGAGATGATGATCGTCGTCGGATTGGTTTCTCGGAACGATGCATTCTGCGCACAGTCGGCCTTGTGCAAGGGCCAGTCCGCCCTTTGGCACTGCTCGGAGGAATACCAGGCAGGTGAAAGCGATAGAAGGCATCAGCCATTACGGCGTAAGCGTAGAAGTGCGTAACGACCCCGCCCTACTCACCAAGCTTGCACCTCCCGCACTTGCGGTACATTGGGCCGCCCGCCGGCTCGGGCTTTAAGCAGCTGTGACAGTTTAGATACTTCGAGCGGTCAGCCATAGTTGGGGTATGGCATGGGGGTGGTTGATCTTGAAGCAGAAGTGCCTTTGGGATGGGGCGTTCTTAAGCGATCGCAAAAGTGCGCCTGCGACGGCAGGGGTGACGCCGGACAACAGAACCGGAGGAATGGCGGTTCATAAAATCGAGGGCTTGCACCCAGCATAAGGTATGTCGAATTCAAGTCTTCAAGTTCAACGAGAAACAGTGAATCCAAAACATGCTTGACATAGCTGGCATCCGCGTGAGTTTAGTTTCAGCGAAGGCCGGGGGGGTGGTTTCAGGAAAGCACCACTGCCGGAGGAACGATAACGGCCACCGTGGAGGAACCTTGCAATCGATAGCACACTTAGTACGCTCTAGAGGTCTTCACATCTTTCATACAGACCGTATACAGATAGAGCATACTCTGCTCAGCAACTCCCTGCAGCCAAATACGCCGCTCCGGCATTTGCCCTGGCGCAGTTTCACCAGGAATGCTTGAGGTCCCATAGGCCTTATAATACATTGGAAAGATTCCATATTTTGGGCTTATGGACTGAGGCTGAGAAGCTGGTTCGGCTTGCGGTACTGTGCTGTTGAGACTGCGTGGGGAGGTGCCTTGGGTGCGGCCTCAGCTCATTAGCAAGCGCACCTTAAACGTGCCCGCCATCTCATTGCGGAGTTCAGGAGGAACACAGAACTTTCATCCAAGTCCGCGATGGCGAGTAGCTATATCCCAACAGAGACGAGCGTGGCAGCTCCAAGCGGGTGCGGCGTCATCACCACGAACCAGCCCATTTGAAACAAAGCCTTGTAGTGTGTGATCGTATCGCACCTAAGTCGCTTACTTTTTGTCTCCTGGCGTTTTAAGCCCTCCTTTATAGGGGACTGTTCCTTTTTGGCTGGCTGGCTGGCTGAGGACCGGAAGAGATTCGTAGAGCCATTCACGTTTCCTCGATCGGCAGGAGGTCGTTGAATAGGAATTGACATTGCTTGGTTGATTTCGGAGACCCTTCCACACAAGATGCAACACAAGAAGATAGGCGTCTCTCAAAAACAAATTCCCAGATTCGTCAGGTCCGTGACAGGAGCCTGTTTGCGGCTGCAGCGTCGGCAAGTGGAGCCTTTGTGTCCAGTACGGCAGCCGGGGCAAGCACATTTCTCACCTACTCACCTTAAACGTTATAGGGTCCCGTACCCCCCAGCATAGTCCAAATACTCGCTCTCTCACTTCGCTCGCACCCACTCGGTAGTCCCGACGGACGTACCGTACCCTCAAAAAACCCAGGCACAAGGGCGCCGAGTGAGATTGTCGTTGGCTATCTTGTTCGGGTCAAAGCTTATAGAGTACTATGCGGTTTGTATTGGGTTTCTGGCCGGGTAGGCAGCAGAAAGTATGACCTTGAGGTGGAGTCTTGAGGCCGACTGACACTCTCGTCTGTGGAGCCTTCAGCTGCGAGGTTGGATGCACATTGCAAGTGTCGAAATACATGCAGGAGCTTTACTTTGCACCTTGAACTCTCGCCTAGAAAGTGGTCGCACTTACTGTACTGTCGACGACGTCCAGCTTCGGGAGAGGAGGAAGGACTGTTGTGCGGGCCTGGGGAGTATACACCGCACATGATGACTGTGAAGGCCTTTTATTAAAGAAACCGCTACTCCAATAAGCACTTACTCGTGCACTGCTGTCAAGGAGCAGACGATGACAGATCATCGTCTGTGGACACTATCTACACGATAACAGGTCCTGCCTTATCGTCGACCTTTCTTTCGCAAGCCTTTGCCTTTCGCAGTAGTCGCCTCGACCTCGCACGTCCCGAATCGCCGACGCTGTCCGCGATGTGTTGTTTTTAGAAAATTTGTACGCAGCGTCGGGCCCCGTTCTCGGGTGTGAAAGTCGGCTCCCGATGCCGCTGAGCACATGTCAGCGCGGGGTCCGGGGGAGTGATCGCCGGTGGAACCTTAATGATGTAACTTGAACGTTGCTGCCCTCGAGGTCTCGCTGCCCCTTCGCCTGCACTCTTTCCCCTCGCACATCTCAACCATCAACTTCGCTATCGACAACGACACCGGCACACTCACAGACGATGACGCTCCTGTCGCGCCTTCGGTCAGTGCGGTCCAAGGCGTCCTCGCGCGCGCTTTCAACGACGACGGGCGACGGCGACAGCGAGGACCACAACGAGTCCGAGTCGTGCACCGGCATCGGGCCGCCGTGCTTCTTACGTTTGTTTGCCCACGCGGCCATGACGGGCAATAAGGACAAGGACGGCGCGTCGACGCCCAACACGCCGAGGACGCCCTACACGCCTGCCCCGTGGGCGGGCGACGCGACACCCCGCTCTGGCCCCGCGTCGGGCGCGTCCACCCCGACTGCCGTGGGCAGCGACGCGGACGCGTACGGCGTGGTGGACCCGCATCTGCTCGGGAGAAGGCTCGCGAAGCTGTCGGTGCATGATCTGCAGGAGGCGGGGGACGGCGTGGACTCTGATGGGGAGGAGAGCGAGGAGGAGGAGG
>JTLS01000379.1:0-20208 GCA_000826855.1 Basidioascus undulatus
CCTGCGCCTGCTGGATGGGCATCTTCTTCGCTGCATCCCACCCCCACGCTCGCTCCTCTCCCCTCTCGGGCTTCCTCATCTCCCCATCCTCTCCTCTCTTTCTCCTCTCCTATCCTCTCCTGCTTCTCTTCGCTTCGCTCCCGACCGACTGGCTCGCCCGAACCCTTCGCTTTCGCCCCCACTTTGCTTTTTCCCATGCTGTACCTTGCGCGCGGCTTGATGCCCGGCACCCCACCCACCCTTGTTGACTGCTTCGACGCTTTGATTTGCCCCTCATCCATTTGCTTTTGCCCTGTGCTTCAAGTGCCTGCTTGTGACTGCTTCATGCTGCGGCCGTTCGCTGTGACTCCCACGCAGCACTGCATCACACAGCTAAGCAGTAGCTCTGCCTGGTTCCGTCGAAATTTTTGGGCTTACGACCATCCCGTGTTACCGGGTGCCCACGCTCGAGGGATCGTGGACGGCGTAGACGGCAGAGACAGACCCCGCGTGGAGGGCGTGATTGTAGCGAGAGAGTGAACTTGGGATGAACTTGGATGAACTAGATAGGCGTCGCACGGTCTTCTGCCCTGACTCACTCACTGAGAGGACGCTCGGACGCCCAGAGATGATAATGAAAGGGTCTTCCGCGCGTGGGGTTCCCGAGGGTTTGGAGGGGGAGGAATGGGATGGTTGAAGTTGAGTGAAGTTGGATTGGGTGTGGGGAAGGTGGGATTGTCGGTAGCCGGAGAGGTCTGGGATGGGTAGGAGGCCGAAGTAGTTGACGATGTGCTTGCGGGGAGGGTGTTAGGCTTAGGCTGCTGTGCTCGCGAGAGCGTGTTGGGAATTGCTAGAGCAATGGATGAAATGGGCATGCATGTGTGCGGAATCAGCAATTGAAGTTCACTCGAGGGCTTGAAAAGGTGAGTCGGACTCGACTGACATCTACACTTCAAGACTGTAAAAGCTTTGGAGTTCCTGACCTTACAAACTTCTTTCTGTGCAACCTTTACCGACGGGGGAAGAACCTGAACATTGCAACCATGAGGCTCGCCCACGAAGATGGCCAGCGAGGCGGCAATATGCACTGCTGCTTGAAGCAGTCGTACATGGCCATCAGTCCCAACGCGCAGGCCTAATAGCTCGGGTTAGCGCTGCCTGTGGGTTTACAGGACCCTCTGAGAGATTTCAAAAAAATTCGCTTGAAAATCCCTGAAGCTGTAGACGTGGTCCTACCGGACATTGGGCCAAGAGCCCAGGAGCTAACGGCAAGAACGTGCTCTTCCGTGTATTATTGACGAGGAGCGCTGAACAGGCTAGGTATCGCCTGACCAAGTTTCCAGGGACACTATACGCTTGCATGATCAAATTTCTCTGAGCCCGTGAGAAGACCGGAGTTGCCCTTAGCGAGCAGACTGCCGCACACTTTCCTGACAGCAAGGTTGATGCAGTAAACAGGGCCACACAATGCTTGGAGGGGGCAGAAATGAAAAGGATGAATTTTTCAAATAGTTTGGGTGTTTGCTTGTGTGGGTCTGTTCAGGATGTGCTTCTGGTGACCCAAGAACTCGTCGGCGCGGCTTCAGTCAGCCCTGCATGAGGCACCGGCGCTCAACCTAGAGTAACACCGGCTCCGTCGATCCTTCGAACTGGAAATTCAATAGCATAATAAATTGAGATCGTAATGAATTCCGGTGACATCCCAACGCGAATGGTTCCGGAGCGGATGGATCGACAGAGGCCCGGGAGGGGGGCCTGTGCGGAATAATCGGTCCTTGTCTGGTCGCGCAGCCAGTCGTCGCTAGCTGCTGTGCGAGCATTGGAGACGATGATCGACGTCGGTACAGAAATTTATTAAATCTGTCTTCAAAGGAAAAGGTTCAATGGCGGAGACAAAAGGGTCGGGAGACGTGGGCTTCTCACCCTGACCGTGTACGCGCTTGAGATGATGCATCCGGTTGCGTGAGCACCAGCGCATGTAAACGCGGATATGGTGCACTTGTTCAACGTAAAACTAAAAAGCCCAAGATGTGTTTTGATTACAAGGTCTAGATAGATAGCTCGAATCCGCCTTTTGGATTCTCGCTATCTGTCTGCATGGGTTGGCCTCCTTTCTATACCCATCGTTCTCTGCATGATTCCTCTCTCCTATAGATGTACTGTATGGCTCACAAAGTATACAGCCACAGTGAGCCTAGAGGGTAATATTGCTCGAAGCGAAGCAACAAAACCAGTCATGAAGAAGTCTCGAGAATGTTTGCATGCTGCGATGCTACGCCCTCTGTGGCAAGGAAGCCGGCGCAAGAATGCAGTGTCCATAACGATACACAAACATCTAGACCTTTGAGAGCTTCTGAAACGCTCCAAATAAAGGGGAAGTGAAATTGGTGATCTTCGTGCGAGTGCGGCCCGCTGCAAATTTTCCACGCCCGTCTACGCTGTCGAGTGCCCTTCTACGACCCGCCTTCATCACTCGCGTCTCTACCATCCAACTTCAGCAGTTGCACTGCAGGCATCTTCGATCTCGGCTCTCTACCTCTTCATCGCGTTGCCCCGTTTCGTCTTGATGCTTGCGCTTCTTTTGGTCCCTGCTGAGGCCCTGCTCAAGATCGCGAAAGACCTCTCAGCCGGAGGACCGGGTACGCTTCTCGCTCGTGAACAACGTTCTGCATACGCTTCTTCTTCCCAGCGCCTGGTCCGACAGCCGCTTGAGCTCTCAGGATGCTTTTGAGTCGTACGTTTCAGACCACGTGAACAAGATTGTGCATCTGCGGTGAGCTGGACGTCCTTGCTTCTGAGGGAAGTGAAACTGCTGACCTCCAGGAGTCCAATATCTCCCTTTCGCTCACGCTCTCTGCCGAACAACTATATGGGCTGCTGTGTGGGTTTCCGATCTTCGCGAAGCAGTCGCATCGCTGGCCGACGCTCGTCATCTCCAGCCTTCTCGACAGACCTTTGGAGCACTTGGCCATCGTCGATGTCCATCAGAGAATACTGAGCATGCAGGCTGTTAGGGCATGGAACCGCTCACCCTCGATGCCGTCTGGCCACCATCCCAGAAGGCTCCGGACACATTGCTGCTCTCATCGCTCAAGTTGCTTCACTTCAGCCGGGATTCAAGCTTGTTCGACTCATGAAAAGTCTCAAACGCTGCACATCGAACTTCCCCACTCTCTTGAGACTTCTGGACCCGCGGGGTGCAGGACTTCGTTAAATCGCTGTCTATGACCTCCTTCGCCTCCTTGCAGCACTTGGTCATCACGGCGGTCGGCCTGTCCCCCGCGAGCTCATCATCGGCCTAGTGAAGGCCTGCTCTTACCTGGAGACTCTGGACTTGATGGCTGGTTTGTCTGGGCAGAAACGGTGCAACTCCGAGCCCGGTACGTCGATCTTTACCCTGATGCAATTGGGGTGAATCTTTCCCGCTGACAGTTTCTTTTTGTGCTTGTGAATTCCTCACAGTTATTCTACAAGGAAGCTCTGGAGCCGCTCGCCTCCCTCAGTCGAGCGCATCTCCCCCTCTTACGGAAGGGAGCCTATACGACCTTCGCGTTCTACGGCGTGGCTCTGCTGGGTGGGACAGCGAGTAGGAGCGGACGTCCACGAGTTTCTAAATGCTTGGAATGCTTGAGCTGAACTGAAGAGGGTGCATGCATTATTTCTTGGTCTCTATGGGTTTGCCCTAGATCACGGCAAATGTACAGTGGCCTCGCCCCCAGTCGGTCCTGCGGTCAAGCCGCCAGATTTTAGTGTTCTGTGTGTGGGAGTGTGTAGTTATTTGGAGAGTAAATACCCATGTTAAATCTGGGAGTGGGGTGGGGGCCGGTACACCGTCAGTCTGCTGTCAGGTTTGGGTGCGAGAAGCAAAGTCGGTGAAACTGGGTGAAAAGAGTTGTATACTCTTCGCGACTGTTCCGCAGATTGCCGAAGATATATGTGAATGTATATGAATGATGGGCACCTTAATGTAATTTCTGCTACAATTCCGATTTGGATGGCAGACTCGGCCATCGGCAAGAGTACGGAATTCTGAGCTGCCACTGCCGAGGCTTTATCTCCGTGTTAAATCCATCAAGCACTGCCTCGCTGACCGACAGGAACGAAGACCTTTCTTCTTCTACCACTTGATCACCATCACAGCTCCCTTTCCATCGCGCTTCATGCCGTCCAAAACACCTCCTCCAGCGAATCGTGTCCTCGTGGTCGGCGCTGGCGTTGCGGGCCCGGCTCTTGCCCTTTTCCTGAAACGCAAGGGGTGGGATGTCGGTCAGTCTAGAAAGTGGTGGGATGGAACAAAAGGAGAGCTTCTAATTTGACCCCACCTCCTCTCCTCTTACAGTCATCTTCGAGAAAGTCGCGAGCTTAGGCCCGGTCGGAGCCTCGCATTTGCTGCAGTCAAATGGGTGAGTGGAAAGCTGCCATGAGCCTGGCTGTTAAGAACAGTGTTAATATATTCCGTGCACAGCGTTAAGGTCCTCTCTCTTCTCGGTCTCCTCCGCGAACTCCTTCAGCCGAAAAACAGCCGCGTGATCTCCCACTTCGTGCACACCTCGCGGACCGCCTCCCCCCGAGCACCTCGTCACCTGCCCCATCCCCGAAGAGATCGCCAAAGCCGCCGGAGGGTTCCCCTTCCTTGGAGTCCAGCGCGCTCGATTCCAGAAGTTCCTCATCGACAAGGCCATCGCGGCAGGTGTGCCCGTGCACTGGTCCAAGAATGTCGTCGGCGTTGAGGAGGACGGCGATGCGGCTGCCACACTCCGCTTCGCGGACGGGTCGGAAGAGACCGGAGCATTCGTCGTCGCTTGTGATGGGCTGCACTCCGCCGTCCGGAAGTGCCTGTTCGGGAAGTAGAAGGCGGTCTATACCGGATTGACTCAAGTGAGTTGTTCACTTTGTTTTGAAACTCACCTTTCCCTCTCTCTCCCTGATGTTTGGTATTCACATGCGCTCTCCTCTCTGTACAGACCGTGGGCCTCGCCCCTACGCCGAGCGCGTACTCGACGCTCGCCGCCCTCTGAAACATACGGGGATGCGTGTTTTCATGCGTCTTCAGACGCACGCCGAAGTTCAGCATAGCAGCAGGTGCGACACCCAAACGCTCTACTGGTAGTCAAGACTCACAAGTCACCGTCACTTCGTCCTAGGTCCCATTCTCGCTCTCATGCTCTGGCATCTGGCCACATTTCGCCCGCCGGAGGAGTATAGCCCGTGTCTGATGAACAGAACACGCAGAAGTACACTTGATGTCTCACCCTACAGATTTCAATATCACATTTTGATACTTCATTGGCAGAGATATCGAATTGGGCTCCCTCTATTCGAGGACAAACATCGTGAAGGTGGACGTGGATTGACTGCCGTGTTGGAGCGGCCGTCGTGCGGCCGGTGCAGTGCTGCGACATTTCCGCAACATAGGAACATGCAAACAAAAGAGATTCTGGATGAATGAAGTGCTGCGCGAAACGGGCTCATCTCAGTCAGAATTGGCCGGGAAGCCGAAGCGTCAAACCAATCGATGCGGAGGAAACGGTGGTCGCCCGCGACTGCCTGGAGCGGATCTGACGTACATGTACTTCTACGGTAATGCCCTACTCTAAGACGCGGACATTGTTTCTTAGTGACTTATACTGCCTGTGGCAGTCAACTCAGGTGCCGAGTCGTAAAATGTAGGGGCGCAACGTACTAGGTAGTTCAGTTCTTCAAGCCTCGCTAGCCAGACACAGATACAAGCGCCGGCACAATGCATCACAGAATGCCGTGAACACCAGCGACGCAGAGCCTAACTGCTTC
The DNA here is from genome assembly GCA_000826855.1 of Basidioascus undulatus. NCBI lineage: Eukaryota > Fungi > Basidiomycota > Geminibasidiomycetes > Geminibasidiales > Geminibasidiaceae > Basidioascus > Basidioascus undulatus. Next base: position 5,770 of record JTLS01000379.1, read on the forward strand.
CAGCCCTCCCAGCGCTACTGTCCGCGCCGCTATCGCGTCGGCATCGCGCGGAGAAAGCGACGATCCCGGAGCAAGCATGACCTCCCAGAGTCTGCTCAGCGTCTCCGTGTAAAGCCGTGCCGGTGACGACGCGGCGGGAACGTGCAGTGCATGCGCGGAGAACGGGGCGGGGTCGAGGTCGAGGTCGTGGCCCCACGAGGAGGGCGCCTCGCTCAGGTTGACCTCCGATTGACGGAGGCGTTCGAGGAGGCGAGTGACAAGTCGGGGCAGAGCGAGTGGCGCAGCGGTATGCGCGTCCGACGTTCGCCGCAGAGCAAAGCGACGGAGGATGCAGCTGGCCAGATGAACAGCAGCGAGGTCGGCTGTGAAGACCACTGGGTCAGGATCGCAGTCAACAGATGCGGGACTGAGATCATGAGCGCACCTTGGACGCCCAGAGCGAGCCCGACGACCTCAAGCGCGTCTGTCCGCCACAGCCCGCGAGTGCTGCGGTCGAGGAGGTCCCAATCGGCGACGCAGACGATGTTGTAAACGACGCGCAGCCACGCCAGAGACAGATTTTCTGGCGCCTCGGCAGACTGCAGAGCGTGCTGCTGGGCGATCCACGTGAAAAGCGAGGTCTGCGAGACTAGCGAAGTGGCTGCTGAAGGGTTTAAGGTAATCGACGCGAGTACCTGGCAGTGAAAGACATGTCAGATACACGTTGCTGAGTACGTCTCCAGCTGCATTGTAAGCGCGCGTACCTCGAGGATCAGACTACGTGTCGTCTTGTCATTCGGTGAGGCTTCGAACAAGCTCGCGAGCAGATCCCACGTGTGCCTGCGACGCGTGACTCGCCAGTCCTGCGCCCACCTGCACGTCAGCTACTGTATAGACGGGACAATCCGAGCACGGCGTACCTCTCGGCCGCGCATACCATCCCGTAGCAGCTTGAGGATCCAGACGCGGTCCTTCCGGAAGTCGTCGCCGTTGCTGAACAGTAGGCTATACAGCATCGGGACGTCCGCGAGGTCCATAGTCGGACGTTGGAGGAGGAAGCGGCTCGCGAGGGGGAAGATGTGCGTGGCGGGGTTGACGACGGCACGCATACTGTGCGCGATAAACAGCGTGGCGATGCGCGGTAGACGCGGCGGGTCGGTCTTTGTAGGATCGAAGGGCGCGATCGCGTTCCGGAGGTATTGCATGAGGTATAGAAGTTCCGGCTGCTCGACGAACGTCGTTGTCTAAACGAGGGAGCTCGCTTAGCGTTCTTCGTCGACTTCACGCAAAGGTACGTACCTCTAACCATTCGTACGCGACAGCAAGCAAGTGATAGGACGCCTTGCGGACGTCCGCCTGCCGTCCAGCGAGGCCGACCACCGGGACGCAGAAGATGTTGGACCGGAACGCTTCAAGCAGCTCGAGCCCCGTCAGCTCATCGTCGCGCAGCAAGCTCGCGAGCAACGCGAGAAGGAAGCGCGGATCGTAGAGCTTCGCGATCGGTTCAGGCTGTGACTGAACTTTCTGGACGTCGAAGGAGAGTTGATGCGGGAATGACGTGCAGGTGTCGAAGACCGCGTGGGCGTCGAGGGCCGTGATCGCGTCAAGCGTGCGCCCGGTCGAGGACGTCGCGCCTTCGGGCGACCAAGCTCGAGCGACGGTCGCGAGCGAAACGCGCTTCTGCTGCTCGAACAGATGGAAAATCGCGAGAATGCACTGGTCGTCCTCGCTTAGACTCGCGCTGTACAGCGGGAGCAGAGCTTCGAGAGTCGGGATCTGACAGCATGTGGAGGCGTGGGCGACGAAGCAGGCGCGGACGAAGCGGACGACCGGCGCCCGGAAGGACAGAGGAGAGCTCGAGCGGGCGCGCGAGATGGTGCGGAAGTGTGGCGAGGCGATGACCGATTGTACGAGCGAAACGACGCGGTGGTCCTTCAAATAAACATCAGCAAGTGTAGCTCTCGCTGAGCAAACGAAGGCGGTACCTTCAGCTGCGTTCTGGAGAGTAGCACAGTGGCAAGCCCCATGAGCTTCCCGTCGTCCAGGCGGTGCTGTACCGCCGCCGTGAGCAAAGGTTCCACGTGGTGCGCCTTCGGGGGACGGGTGGCGTCTCGAACGACCGAAGCTAAAGGAACAATGTCAGTTGGGTCTTGCATGCCCACGGCGCATTTGATCGAGACGTACCGAGAAGGTCGATGGCGTCGTGCAAATCTTCCTCAAACTCGTCTTCCTCGACTACGCGCCGAACGAGCCACTTCAGCGTCGACTCGAAGAACTCCCCACTGAGCTCCGCGTAGTCCGCGGCGTTGCTCCGGAGGAGGTGATGGACGAGACGAGTCGAGGCGACGGAAAAGCCTGAGCGACCTTTGCTCGGCCACACCTCTGCAAGCCGACGAGCGAAAGCTTGGCGCTGCTCGGACGTATCGAGAACGTCGAGCGCGAATTGTATGGGAAGCTCAGGGGTCTCGGGTGCAGGCGAGAGGACTGAGAGGCGAACGATGGTCGGTAGAAGATCCCGGACGATGTCGAGGTCGGCGACAGAGTCCGCCTTGCCAAGCTGCACGGCGACGCCTGCAATCTCCGCAAAGGCGACGACGGAGCGGAGGACATCCTGGGGATGCTCGCGCACGCTGTCGACATTCTTTGCGAGCCATTTGCCGAACGCCGTACGGTACGCGGGCGAGCGAGCAATGAGCGCGGCGAGGAGCTCGTCGCGGACGGGGGTCGCGGGGAACCCGATCTTGGGCTTCGAGGAGCTCAAGTCGTCCGCCAAGCCGGCCCACTGCGCCTCGGCGAAGCCTGCCAGCTCGGAGATGGGTGTCGTGCTCAGTTGCGCGGGCGACAGGCGCGCGACCAGGCGGACGAGCAGCGCGTCGAGCGAGGGACTCGCGAGCGCCGCAGCGGATGCCAGGAGCGAAGAGAACGAGGCGCGGAGAGCGAGGCGGGTGTGCGGGAAGATGGAGGGACTGAGCGCTTGCGAGAGAAGCGGCTCGAGAAGACCGGTTGCCGTCGACCGGTCGAGCAAGACGTCCAGCGCGCCGGTGAGCTGGGAAGCCGCGAAGAAGGGGATCCACGGCTTGACGAGCGAGGCAGCCTATGGCGCGAGAACTTCTTGAGTGAGCCTTCCATCAAGGACAAGGAATAGACGTACGCTCTCGGTGTCTGTCGTCAGCAGCTCAGCAGCCTGCGCCGCGTAGCGTCCGCCAACTTCGCAGTCGAGCGCGCCCTGAGGATCCAAAGCGGCCTTAACGAGACCAGCCAGAGCTACATCAAGGAGTTATCATGAGTTATCAGCGACGATTCCGCATTTGAGTCATGAATTATGGCTTACCAGTCGAGACGATCGAATCGACCTCAGCATTGCCGAAGAGCTCGAACAGGGCAGACGAGCTCATGGCGTTGTGCGCGACCTCCGGCTTGCCGCCCTTTCGAGCCGACTTGAGCACGACCGCGAGGAGCTGGACGTGCGAGGCAAGCACGTCCGACGACGAGCCTGCGATGCGGTGGAGAAGCAGCTGGGCGGCGACGGCGTGGTTCGAGCACGCCATAGCACTACTCCGGAGGAGATCGAAGTGCGCAGGCGTCGTGAGCGCGGTCGGCGAGGCGTGAACAAGCGTGTCGCGGAAGTCCAGCGTTCGCCTGGGAAGAGGTGGAAGTCAATTCACAGCATGGAAGTAACGGTAGGCGGGCAGGCAGGCGACACGTACTCGTCCGAGAGGAGCGGTTCCTCGGCGTCCAGCGCGGCGAACACGTTCTCGGTCTTCGGGTCGAGCTCGGCAAAGAGGATCTCCACCAGGTCGTCCTTGGCAGGCGACTTCTTGATGGCCGCGAGGAGATCGGCGACAGCGGTAGGTGCGAGAGGGCGGCTTGTCGCGCGGAGTGAGAGCGTGAGGGTCGCTGGCTGTTCGTTCGCTGGAAGCGAGACGAAGTCGACTGTATTTGCACGGCCGCAATGGATGTCAGAGGCAGGTGGGGTGATGAATATTGCCTAGAATACCCACCAATGAACGGCGAGCCGGACTTGCGAGACGCCTTGCTCGACCCGCTGGGCGGCGCCTTCAGCGCCTTGACCGCTCTCGCCAGGATCTTTCCCTGCCTCTTGACCGTCTCGGCGACTCCCTCCGCCCCGTAGGCCTTCTCGAGCTTCTCCACCAAGTCATCTACGAACGCGAGGTCCTTCATCTTGCCCGCGAGCCCGAGGACGAGCCGCCTCGCGAAGGCCGCGAGCACGCGGGCGTCCTCGGGCCCCACGAGCGCCTTGGCGAGCTTGGCCGTGAGCTGCTCGACGACGGTCGCGATGAGCGGGCTGACCGCCGAGGCGGGGAGGTCCTCGAGGTAGCGGTACGGCGTCTTGAGGCAGCGCTGGACGCAGTCGTCGAGGAAGGAGAGGACCGGGTGGTGCTCGGCCGTTGCGGAGGGGGAGGGAAGCGCGGACAGCCAGATGTCGAGCTCGGCGGGGTCGTGCTCGAAGAGGACGGAAGTCGAGAGCAGGCGCGTGAGGAGCGAGGAAGTCGCGGTGCGGATGGGCGGTTGAGGAGTGGTGAGGTAGAGGGCGAGGATGGAGTAAAGGTAGCTGTGAAGGGAGGAGCCTGCGAGGGTTCCAATACTCAGTATACATATGGCGAGAAATAACGGCTGCATCTGCGTACCAGCACGCGCGGACCAGTTGAAGTCCCCGCTCTCCTCGAGCAGCCGCAGCGCGTGCAGCTGGCTGAGCGCCTCGAAGCCCTCGACGTCGGGCAGCCCCGCCGCGCCCTTGTCCTTCGCCGCAAACAGCAGCTTCCCCACGTCGAACTTGGTCTCCTGCGCCGCATCAGGCACGACGCGCTGATACAGCCAGAGGAGCCTGAGCGCGCTCTCAGTGAGGAGGTTCCCCGTCTCGCCTGCGTTCTTCTGCTGCGCGAACGCGATGACGACCTGAACGTCCGGCACGCGGCGGCGGATCTCGCGCTCGACCTCGCGCCGGCGCTTGCCCCACTGGCCCGACTCGCCCTCCTCCTCGAGCGCGGTCTCCGCCGCGCGGAACGCCTCGACGACGCGGGAGAGCTTCGTCAGGCACTTGGCGAGCGCGAGGGCCGTGCAGTGCTGCACGAGCGGCGCGGAGGACTGCAGGCCTTTGCTCAGGTGCGCTTTGGAGAGCGCGGAGGGGAGCGTCGACTCGAGGATGGGGTGCAGCGGGGGTGGAGAGGAGCGGTAGAAGAAGGTCGTGGTCGCGGAGGGCGAGGTGAAGGAGGTATGGAAAGTGGACGTGGGCACGTGGAGGGAGATGACACGACCGAGGAAAGCGATGTTGGCGATCCAGCGCGAGGACAGACGAGGCTCGAGGGTGAGCTGGACGGAGGGCCAGTAGCTGCGAAAAACGAGCGTCAGCAAACTTCCTTCCACGCCATTGTATGGGGACTCAAACGTACCCGGGTACCAGCTCCGGGCAAGCCTCCAAGATCCGCAACGCGAGCTCGGCCATGCGCTCGTCTTCGCCGACGCGCAAGTTCCGCAGGACGTTCTGCAAGATCCGGTTGAAGACCTTGCCCCGTCGGGGCTTGCTGTCCTCCTCGTCCGTCGCTGCGGGACGAGGATACCACCCGTCGTCCCTGAAGCAGACCCCCTGGCCGGGTTTGGTGCAAAGCGCGAGGAGGAAGTGGTGCACCGTGTCGGCCGGGACGTGCGTCGGGTCGTCGTCCTCGTCGGATGTTCGCGCGTAGAGCTTCAAGAGCTGGAGAGGCAGAGATCTGGGTGAGCACCTTATCGGTGAGAGTGTTCAATATCGCAGGGCCAGCTTACCTGCTCGATCGGGCCCTCGCTCCACACAGCGATCTTTGCGCTCTTGCTAATCCGCCCGTCCATCCAGACTTCCCACCAGACCTCCAGGAACTGGCGGACGACGGGGTACGGGTCATCCGAAAGACCGCGGAACAACGCGACGAGCGAGTCCCGCTGGGCGAGGTGTGCCGCGATGAGTGGCGGGGGGCACAGCGTGGGGGAGAGGAAAGTGAGGTGTAGACGGAGGTAGAGAGTGCGGATGTCTGTAAAATGGCAGTCTCGTTCAGTCTCAGAGCCAGGGATCGCAGTGGTCGGAAAAGACACGCACCTGGGCGAGCGAACGGATCCTTAGCCGCATCGCGACCGCCTTTCCGGCGCATGTTGAGCAGCTTCGGCATGGACTGTCCGCCAAATCCCTCCAACATCAGCCCTGCTCTCCACGATCCCTCGGCGCGCAACAAACCCACCTTTGCGCCCCAGCCGATCCCCTCCCACACCTCGCGCATTTCTTTCGCCTTGCCCATCCGCCCCGCCGCGTCCGCCATCGCGCCCATGAGCTTGACCGCGACGAGGATGAGGTCCGTTCGGCCGCCGCCGATGTAGCCCTGCAGCGTGCGCAGCTGGGGAATGAGGTACTTGAGTAGCGTTGAGGCGAGGGGGTGGAGATGGGTGTGTTGAGCGGTGTGGGTGAGGATGAGGGAGAAGACGGAGGGCAGGAGAGGGAGGGCGGAGTGCAGGCGCGAGTCCTGTCCAAGTGGTTTAGTTAGCGAGCTGGACCGTCGCTTCATTGAAAGATTAAAGTTACGCACATGCTGAGCCCTGTCCCATATCTCGAAAAGCTCCTGGCCACCAGCGGAGCGCTCGAGGTACTCTCGAATGATGGTCAACCGGCCGTCGTTCACGCCCAGCTTCTCCTCCGCATGTCGAGGGGTGATCTGATTCCTGAACCGCGTCACAGCTGCCATGACCTCCTTGTGAGTCTCCCAATATCAAGGAATGGTAATCCGTCCCTGTCCAGAGACTGACCATCCTTGATTCCCTCCGGATCGCCCGACTGGCAGCGCTGATGCGCCGTCGCGAGTGCCGTCCTGAGCTCGTCCGCGGACGAGAACGGCTGCGTCGACGCCGTTACGGTCTTCTCCGTCCGCGCCTTCTTTGGTGCGCCCTGCGACATGAGAAAGTGATGGTTATGGCCAACAGTCAACGCTCGTCGCCGCGTCTTGAAACTTGCTCACTGCCTGCGTCTTCTCTCGCACGTGAATTTCTTGGTCATCATTTCACACCAAGATCCAACAGCTGTCAGCTTGCTGCAAGATGGATTTGCCTAATACACAGGAATACAGATGAGTAATAGTAATAAACGGATGAAAATTGATATTCATAAAAAAGGACGAGCACAACTTCTTGTTGCTCCGATGGCGGAGGATCGCAATGAACTTGGATGAATGGCAGCCGAACTGGTGGTCATGACAGGCAGCCGACTGAACTTTCCCCTCCTCCCGTCCACGAGCCCAAAAGCCGTAGGTACTACTTAATCACCTGCAAGAGCAGGCATTTTCTTTCTTTCAGATCCCCAACAAAGCTTTTCACAGCTCCTACCTCCACCTCACGTGACCTATATCTGTCGTCCCCGTCGGGCCGCGATGCCCGCCCGACAGCGATGTCGCAATGACCAGCAAGAACACCGCGACCGCGACCGTCTTCTCTTTCTCCCATCTCTCATCTTCTCCCCCCTCACCAGTCCAACAATATACGAGCTCCCCCCAATCCCCTACGGTCTATCCTCTAGCATATCAAGCATTCATTATGTCTTGCTCGGTGCTCGATGCTCGTCCGTACAGTGCGCCTGGGCAGATCCGGCCCCAAGGTCTCCCGTATCATCCTCGGTGGAATGAGTTACGGTTAGCAGTCGCTGGCAGGAATGGGTAATTGATCTACCCAATTTAGGATCCTCACGCTGCCGGATGCTGAGCACGTTGGTGGTGTGCAGGTGCTGGACGAGGAGGAGTCGCTGAAGCACCTCAAGTTCGCGTATGACCACGGCATCAACGTGCGTCCTTCCGTTTTTCATGTTCTCAAGTCCAGATGCTCAATTCAGCCTGTGCAACAGACCTGGGACACGTACGCCCTCTCTAGCTTCCCAGCGTCCGCGCCTGCTCAACACCTCGAGCCGCGATTCGCAGTGCCAACGTTTACTCCGACGGCGGGTCTGACCGCATCTTTGGCAAGGCCATCCGCCAGTTCAACATCCCCCGCGACCGTTTCATGATTGCAAGTCTTGACTTCCCGGACCCATGTAAGCGCTATCTGCTGACACAGCCACGCGTGCAGCTTACGAAGGTCCACGGCGTGGTCAAGGACGAGGTCGGCGCAAAGGGTAAGAACCCTGATGAGAAGGGTTATGTAAACCGCCACGGTGCGTATCTTCCCAGAAAATTTGTTCTGTCGCCAGAGTGAGTGAAGGGGGTTATGGGTCCGCAGGCCTCTCGCAAGATCCGCAGCACTTGCTATGCCGACAACCTCGATCGTAACTATTGTTGACACTGGGCCACGGAATTCTTCAGCACATCTTCGACTCAGTCAAGGCGTCCCTCGAGCGCCTTCAGCTCGACTACATCGATGTGTTGCAGGTGCGCTATCCGACTGCCTCCACTACCTCAGGCCGATCGACTGATTCCTTCCACCTGCAGATCCATAGCTTCGACCATGAGACCCCCATTGAAGGTATTTTGCCTACTTTTTATTTCGTTGTTCTGTCGGACAGCTGCTCGGAATCCTTCAGAGACCATGCAGGCTCTGCATGACGTCGTGCAGGCCGGCTATGTGCGCTACATCGGCGCGTCCAGTGTGTACGCCTACCAGTGTGCGTGGTTCAAGCTTGTCAGTATACAAGCTTCACATCCTGGAAGCTGACAATTCGTGGTGCATGCAAAGTACGCGCGCTCGCACACCCGTTGGCATGTGTGAAAGCTAACAGCCTTTGCAATTTCAGACTACGCGATCAGCAACCGCCTGACGCCGTTCATCTCAATTCAAAACTTCTACCATGTCTGTCCCCTTTTTCTCTTCCCGCTTATGCCCGGAATCTGACTGCGAAGTTGCCCACTCACAGGTCGCCTAGTTCGTACCATCTTGTTCTCTGCCGCTCGATGTTCCGAACTAACTGTCCTTTGGGGCGCGACAGCCGCGAGGAGGAGCGCGAGATGCTCCCCACCGCGCGTCTTTTCGGCGCGGGCGTGATCCCCTGGTCCTCGCTCGTGCGCGGCTTCCTCGCCCGCCCGTACGGCACCGAGACGGTGCGGACGAAGTCGGACCGGCTGTACAAGCAGCGTCCGGGCGGCGAGCCTGCGCCTTCCGTGCTCGAGATCAAAAAGCGGTGGGTCCCTTCGCACCTCCCCCTACCTCTTCCACCCTTCACAACCTCCCCCATGCTGAATGAGAGCATCTCTAGCGTCGAGGAGCTAGCCGAGAAGCGGGGCATGAGCATGGCGCAGGTCGCGCTGGCGTGGAACCTCAGCAAGCCGGACGTGACGGCGCCGATTGTTGGGTCGACTAAGATCGACAACCTCAAGGACCTCATCAAGGGCGTGCACTTGAAGCTCAGCGAGGAGGAGATCAAGTACCTTGAAGAGCCGTATGTGCCGCTGAAGGTGACGGGTCACATTTGAGATGGCCCGCCCGTGGCGCAATGCCCGCCCAATGTATACCTTATTGACCGGCCTGTGTAGAGTAAAGGGGCGCGGTCAATCCCCAATTCATAATCGTCGCGCCGGGGCTTCACCAGTGCCGTTCATCCTACAACTGGCTGTTAATAAGCATTGCTGTCACTTGAATGAGAAGAGAAATAAACAATTTATTGATGTTTCAACAAGCCGCAACGATATGCACAGGTGGACTGCTCTCAGTTGCTCCTCCCTGCCACCTTTCCTTCATGGTTTGCTGTGCCGCTGTTCGAAGTACTATTCAGACCCAAGAAAATGCTGCATACAGCCGAAGCTCTTGGATAACTCCACAAAGATATTAATTGCACCCAGGAACAAATCGTCTGCCTATGGCAACAGGTCGTTCTTCCGCATGAGCATCGAGAGCTTTCACGTCGGGCTGTCCCAGCGCCGCTCGCACACCAGAGCAACCAAATTAGGGTATCAATGCAGCCCGATGAGTCAATACATGCTATGCAAACGCCGATAAGGGAGGGAAAAAGTCGAACAGCCAACCGAACAACCGCTCAATTGCAGCCGCAGGCTGGAATCACTGTTGTCAGCCCGGACTGCGAAAGGGGGGTTGACACAGAAAAGCACGCACAGAGGATGTTGCCGGTGACACCGTTGAGGAGGCCAAAGACGATGCCACCAGCCCGGTAAAGGACGGAGGTGACAGCGACGCCGACGACGGAGAGAACCTGCCCGACGAGGCCGAGCACAGAGGAGACAACACCCCCCACAATGTTCAGGACCAAAGAGAGCTTGGCGTCTGGTATGGGAGTTTTTCGTGAGCGGAGGCTTCAGCGTGCACATGGGTTCAGTGCGCACCAATGCCGGCGAGGAGAGCGGCAGCACCGGGGACAACCTAGCACATTCCAACGAGTCAGTATGAGAACATCTAGCGGCAGCGAATTGGGCACAGCTGCAACGCACCTCGAGCTTCTCAACGGTACCCGAGACCTTGGCGACGACCGCACCAACGAGCTGGGCAAGCTGTTGGCAGAACCCTGTGAGCTAATGACTGTTGTACCAGCAGCGCTGTTGTACTTACTTCGACCTGCTGGTCAGCCGTGATGGTGGCGGGAGAAGCTGCCTTGGGAAGGGCCTGGATCTTGCCAACGACGCCGCCGAGGAGGCCGAAGAGCTTGTCGACGTCTGTGAACTCCGAGGAACGTGAGATGAGGTCCTGATCCAGAAGAGAAGTACACAGGGCGTACGGTCGGTGACGTCGAACAAAGAGACACCCTGAACGCCGACCTTGGCCTCAACCTCGACCTGCAAGCGGAAACAAAACCGTCAGTTACGAGCTACTGTGCGGTGCAAGATGTTTCTGTATCGTACCTGGAGGCCGTCAAGCTCAACCTCGAGCTCGACGAAGACCTTCTTGAGTAGATCGATCTCGACCTCAATTTCGATCTCTTTCAGGCCCGAAAGGACCTCGGCCGGGAGAGCGACGGGGAAACCCTGAGGAAGGGGAAGGGCAGCCAGCGACTGGCCAGCGACCGCGGGCTATGTCGCCTGTCAGCTCAAGACTTCATAGCCCCTGGTACAATGAGTGAGTAGCTGACCTTGTCGTGGCGCTTGTGGAGGCCGTTAGTCACCGAGCCGAGAAGGCCGTTCTTGGAAGGACCGCCAACGGTCGCGCCTGCGCCTGCGCCCGCACCAGCCGACACCGACTCGAAGGTTTGGCTAGTGGTGCTCACGCCGGTGAGACCGAAACCGGCGCTAGCGCCAGCTCCTCCGCCGACAGAGAACACGGGAGCCGCCGCGGCAGCTTGCGACACGATCATGGACTGTGAGCTGCAGTCGAAAATTCCTACGAGTGAAATGCAACTCACAGGCAGCGATGGCAGCGAGGACGAAAGACTTGGCGAACATTGTGATAAGGTATGGGATTATAGAGGCGGATTAGTACCGAAAATGAGTGTGAGTTGTAATAAACGAGTGTGGGTGCCGGGTGGGCGTGACTAGAGTGAGTAAGTGGCGGTGAGAGTGGGAGAGAGAGATGTTTGATGGGGCTCAAGTTCAGAGGCGCCTCCTCCTTTTATACGTTCAATGCAGCACATACGCGGACGAGCAGCGACCGGGTTCCGTTACGGCACAGGTCCGTGTACCCCTGGCGTGAGCGTTAGATCGCAAAGTAGCCTGTAGAACAGTCGCTGCCGAAAGGGGTACAGCTATCCACGTGCTATTTGTGATACAATCAGAGAAACCATTAGATGTAAGCAACAAAAGGTGATGGAAGTGGTTGGTTCGCAATGTCTCGTCAAGCGCTTACACCGGAAGTGCTTCTTGGCCAGCGTCCGAGCTCAGGCTTATGACTCGGGCCACCACCCTCAGTTTTGACCCCTGCGGCTGCCGATGCGGACCACCCTTCCCCCCCCAAAAAAAAGCACTACGACTTTTCCAATGCTTATCATCCGGCAAGAGTGAACGTGTTCTGGGATCATGCCTTTTTCACCTTAAGCGAAAGGGCCAAAGCCGCCTTGGGCTCCTCGCTCCGAGCGGCCGACCCAGCAGAATCATATTGTTACCCAAGCGCGATGCCTCTCCTTCCGACTCATGTAGGCTAGCTGGGCAATATCTGAATGAACTACTCAGGTTGAACTCAAATGCCCCGGCCTCCTCTTGTAGTACTTTCGGCTTGAGCAGTGGGTGCCCATGTGTTCGCCGGCTGCGTCCACGGACAACTGGGAGGGAGAGGAGCTGCCCATGGTTGCCCCGAGAGCCGCAAGCCACACAGACTGAGGAAGCAATAGCTCGAACCCCTGGTCTTCTCATAGACCCGTTAATGAGAAATGTACTGGGCAGATGAAGCTGTGACAGTATCAGATCTTGGGCAACTGCGCGAGCGGGCGCCGTTGAATCGATTCTTGCGGGAGGACACCTCCAATGCTGCAGTGAGCTGAGCTGATGCTAACTTTGCATAACATGCAAGTCTTGGATGTTGGCACAAAATCAAGTCAGATTAAGGTAGTTGGGAGAGGGATCTTCCCTCATCTTCGCTTATAAGCCAACATCCGTAGCCAAAGATTTCAACGCGTCAAGGCCTAGCGAAGGCGAAGGTCAAGCTTGGAAAATGTGACACGGGGTAATTGAGCATACATTGCAAGAATTTAACCCTTAATCGTTTGTTCTGTACGTGCAAGGGCGACCACTGGGATCTGGTTCAATTTTCGAGAGTAGGTCTGCGCTGCGATGGAAACTTCGCACCATTGCTTTCCAATTCCGCCTGTGAAACAAAACCTGGATCCAAAGAGGGGTTAGAGGTGTATCAACATGATATGGTTGTGGTCCTACTGATGCAGAGGCGAGCGAGACATGTAGAGCAGAGCGGAAGAACAGGCGGAGGCACGGCCTAACTGTCTTTCCCAACGTTATAGATACAGCTTACCTCAGACCGCCACACACTTTCAATATCTCCGACTTGACCTCCTTGGACTTGGGCATTCATACCAACAGTAATCTACTTCACATGACGACTCCGACCTATGCACCGGGCCAGTTGGCAGGATTCACCTCGTCGTCCGAGTCGTCCAACATTCCCGATACTGCTGAAGTCTCGAGCGTCGTTCGTCACCCCGCCACTGGAGCACACCATCAGCGCAAGATTCGGGTATACTACTTCACAGGCAAGGAAGTCGCAGCTATATACGTTTTTTTAGACAAACTAGACAAACCTCCCTGTATCATGACGCTCATGTTTCCATCCAGGCGTTTTGCAGACCCCAAAGCACGTGTGGACCACTGAGCGGCTGTACGATGCGTTGCAGCTCTGCTTCGGCTCGCCGACAGAGAGCGGCACCTGGTGGCTGGAGCGGCGCGGGGATCGCTTTCGCATTGAGCGCATGGTGGAGGGGAATGTCCCCGTGCGTCGCCGAGGGGGAGTACGAGATCATCGGTTTCGGTAAGAGATCGTCGCACCCCTCTTACCCTTACCCCAAAAGCACCCATGCTAATACCCTCTCGCTCAACCCAAAGAAGTACTAGCCTCGCATGAAGGTGGATCGCGCGAAAACCGAAACGGTGAGTATCTCGCCTATTGTAGACAACGATGCTGCAGCTGAGCGGTGAACCACAGGACAAGCCGGACGACTTTACTTCACGCGTTCGGGCGCGGCACGACAAATGTATCTTCTCGGAGAAAGAGCCGCTTGAGTTGTTTGATACGCAGTGCACATCGTTCCTCTTACGCTTTCGAGATTGGTATGTCTGCAAAGTCTTACCGCTGTCAGCCAATGCTGACAATTATCCCTACTGTTCGGAGTTCAATCACTCATTAGAAGAGAGCTTGTCGGACAAGAACTACCCCCAGGATCAGCCGATGAGCAGCGTGCAGAACGGCATCCTGCTCTATGGCACTCTTCGCGACTATTTCGAGCAGTATCATCTAGCATTGACCCCTACGTGCGTGCAACTTGAGCGCACGAATGCCATTTGTATTTTCACAAACCCCTTGACCGATGGGTTGGTTCACCAGGACTCGTACCGCATCTCTTCTTCCGACACCTCCCCGAACGTACGCCTTTCTGGACGGGCAGGTCGCGCCCGGCCTCCAACACGATCCGCACGTCCCGGAATCCGAGGGCGTCAGCGACACGCTGCTTGCTTGGCACTTTGAGCAAGCTGTCTTGAGAAGCATGCGTGGCCTGGGCGAGCCGTCCAGGGACGAGTCACGGGAGGAAAGTCTCGGAGGCGGTCCGAGGCTGAGGTTATCGAAATTGAACAGCACTCAACCGCTGAGCCATGAGCAAGCGTATGATCGTCGTCAAGAAGGAAAAATAGAGACAATGAAGTGGCCCTTTTATCATGGCTCAAAGAACAACGGTGTGGGGTGTTTTGTGCAGAGAAGCTGTCAAAGAGAACGATGATGGAAGTCACATGCAACCTGAACTTGAATGAACAGCGATGGACAGAGGGTAAAGGGCGGAGTCAAGGCTAAGTGTGTTAAGTGTCAAACAAGAAAGAATTGAATGAAGAGAAGAAGTGTGCATAT
>JTLS01000038.1:0-39131 GCA_000826855.1 Basidioascus undulatus
CGTGTCGAACGTTGTCGGGTTCTAGAAGGCGGTCATGGTCGATGGACAAGCCGGGAGGAGGGCCGGGTGTCAGTTTCGTTAATGCGCTGGACAGACAACACTGTCCGGCCAGATAACGGCGGGCGGTCAGGACCATGACAGGCTTGCATTTGAGAGGATAGAAAAAAATCCTCGAGCTGTGCGGGAGACGTGGAGGGTATTTGCTACCCCACATGATAGAAAGCTTGCTCGCAGCGCCGAGGAAGCTTTTCGCGATGCTGGCTGGTGACCAATGCGTAAATCAGGATGCCATGTCTTACTTAGAGGCCATGCTTGGTCTCAAATGTGAAACATTTGCTCTTACACGTTTGACACACAGAAGAGAGAGAAAACGCATTCGGGGTGCGGACGTGGTGAGTGTCGGGCATTGGGTGCAGTTGGCTCCTTCTTCCAACGTCCGGCAGGCGCAATCATACAACTTCCAATACAGGAGCTAATGCACTTCCCAATTACGTCAAATACCACTGTATGGTGAAAATATAATAGCCCAAGGCCTGAGCGGGGATTTCGGTAACGCTAATCAGCCCCAGTGCAACCCGGTCCCAGAAAACTGGTTTGACAGCAGTGCGAAGATCTCGGAGGTTCCTCAGCATTCTTCATCGCAAGTGAGGAGTTGCGTCTTCCTACCCCCGATGCGATAGGCCGATATTGGCTCTCAAGCCATTCGGAACACGTGTTTGCCAAACTTGCTTCACCGCTCCGCTCAGCAGAAGAGGGACGGTGTCGATGTCCTAGTTCACACATACAGGTCGTGCGGCTCGAAGTACGCAAGTACACAATACTAACGTCCATTGGGGATATTGATATTTTGAAAAGCTTGAAGTACAAACGTCCAGGTTGTGTTTGTGCTGGTTGTGTTGCCCAGAAATGAGCGCTCAGTATACGAGCGCGGCCCGCTCCGCAAGCTTTAGCTCGACGTTGGCCCGCCCTACTCCGCCTTCGCCGCCGCCGTGGCCCTCACGTTCGCCTCGAGAAGGAAGACGTACCTGGATAAACGCGAGGGTTACATTTATATAACTTGTGATGCCCAAGGTCCTCATCGCAGCACGCATTGCCCTTTCCCCCCTCAATCTTCAACCTCTGTGTGCTGACTGTCGCTTTGGAATCGCCCTCCGCGGCCTTTTCACCCTTATCGGTTCAATTCGATGGACCGCCATTTTCAAAATTTCTCACCTGCGCCCTACCCAGCTGTAGGCGTGATTTACGGTCAAAATGCCCCTACCGGATCCGAGGAACCGATGTCGTGGGCGCCCTCTGTCCCAATACAAGTAAGTCCAACTCTTCATTCACTTTCGAGACGGGCACCCAAGTGTCCGAACCCAAGCGGATGTCTTGTATCTGGCCTCTTTCGCTTGGCTGACTGTCCTTGGTTGCGATCTCTTCTGCCCCGCACCTGCAGACCTTCCATCCCCCGATCTCGTATGAGGCGCAGAAACGCATCGTCCACGACCGCATCATCGCGACCCACCACGGGCTGACGTTTCCCGAACCAGCACCCGCTCCGGTGGAGTGGGTGCCGCCGTTCGAGCAGCCTCCCGCCTCTCCTCTCTTGCCGCACTTCGGGTCGCCGTCTCAGTCCCACAGTTGGGACGAGACCGAGCTGCCGCTCTGGAACTCCTCTCCGTACCCCTCTTCCTCTCCTCTTCCTCCACCATCGCCGCATCCGGCATCGCCCTGGGAGCACCAGTACCAACGGGCTGCGGGCCCGGCACCGTCGTCTGTACCGCAATCGACGTTTTCATTGGCTCCGCCGTCAGCAGCGCCTCGGTACGACACGCTCAGTCGAGCGTACACCGCCCCGGAACTCGGCCTAGATGCCTCTTCCAAGCACGACTGGACCGCTGGAATGTCTTCCATCGAATCGCCTCCGACCGCCACGGGTACTCGAGCGCCTCCTGCAGCTGCACCGGCCAGCAGCGCGTCTTCCGGCTCCTCCTCCACACCAGCTTTTCTCTACTGGCCCGACTCGAGCCGAGCCGAGCAGACTCTCTCGCCCACCTCGTCCGACTGCCTTTTAGAGAGCTTATCTCCGCGGCAGCAGCGTAAGGCAACGGAGGCCGCAGCGACAGGGAAGCAGATACCCGCCCGCGCGTCCAGCCGCAAGAAGCGGAAAAAAACTGAGGCCGACGCCCAGGGGATGGATGTCGAGGATACGGATGAGGAGGTTTCGAAGAAAAAGAGAAAGAACGCTGGCGCGGTGAGTGCTCTGCATATCCTGCGATATGGCCTTAGGCTGACCTCAAGGGGAACGTGACAGTCTCGGAAGTTCCGCGTGATCAAGAGGAAGAAGGTGGACGTGAGCGTTTGTTTCCTCTGACTTACGATATGTGGCCATCGTCGTGTCTTTCGCTGCTTACGGGTCTCTTGTGGGCATCGTTTCAGGCCTTAGAGCAGGAACTCGAGTCCCGCAAAGCGAAGCTCCAATTTGTCGTCAACAAGTGTCTGGCGATGGGCGTAGGGCTAGCACGTGCCGTTCATAAGGGTTCTATCCAATAAACACCCCGGTTCTCATCCAGTTGACCACTGCCCCTCATTGTATTACGCAGGAGGACGCAAACTTCGACGTCGATGCCGTGTTCCGCCCCTACCCGCGCGACAAGAAGGGACACATCGACCTCTGTGGAGGAGGCGTCGTGAAGCCGGAGCCGAAAATGGAGCAGCGTCCTCGGCGGAGGTACAACAAGCGCAAAGTGAGTTCGAAGAGGACGAGAGGCATCGCACAGATAGAATGCTCACCTCACAGCCGAAGAACGCTGTCGCCGCCATCGACGCCGACGCATCCGCGGCGGCCTGAGGGCCATTTTTTCGCGGCCACATATTGACTCGTTAAAAGAATCGAGGAGCTGATGACCTAGTCGACAAGTGATACGGGCCATATTCAAACCTATGTCTTCTTCTTTCATGGACGTGGAAGTGCGGACGGACGGGATTGTGGGCGCCTGGAACGACTGTATTCCCCACTGGCTATAGGTAGGCATGTGATGCGCACGTTTAGGTTGCACCAGTTCACTGCAAGACTGTTTAGCACAAGCCAAACAGCGTAAGTATGGCACGTTGTGAGCGGCAGAAGGCGACGTTGCACTTTCGCGAAAGCATCTCAAAGCCGGCCGCCTGGCACGGTCCAGTACGCCGCAGTGGCACCCGACAAGAAAGTAAACTGAACCGCTGCACAACTGGCACAAGGAGAATATTAGGAAGAACCGCCGACCGCAAGCCGCAGCCCCGCATGGTTCGATACTGCCTTAAGACCTCCAGGTTCGGATCCACAAACGAGCGCCGTGCGGAAATGTCCCATGAACGAAGCGCACCACCTCCACACATCCGTCCCTACCCCATCTAATCCTCCTCCATTCCCGCGCCCTCCTGGCCGACCCCGAGTCCCTGGAATTTCTCCGTCCGCCCGGGGACCTTCCCATCCGCCCTGAAGCCCACGCGCGTCTTCTCGCGCAGGCCCTCGACGTCCGCGCCCTCGTCCTCGGCCCACTGGAGAACGAGGTGGCGGCCGAGCAAGTGCGAGTGCTTGAGCGCCTCGAACGCGTTCTCCGCCTCGCGCCGCGTCGCAAACTCGAGGAACGCGAAACCGCGCGTCTTGGCGTCGAACTTGCGCGGGAGGCGGACGGACTTGAGCTGACCGTGGGCGCTGGAAGTGCGAAAGTAAGGTCGTAAACTTCGTGCTGCGACGGGCAGGCAGAGGGGGACGGAGAGGAGGAGGGAAAGGGGAGGGATAGAAACGCACCCGAACAGCTCGCGCACGTCCTTCTTGCTCGCCTCGAACGGCAAGTTCTTGACGATCATCTTGGTCGTCTTCGTCTTGCCCATCGCCTCCTTGCCGTCCTTGCCCTCGTCCTCCTCGCGTCCGCGGTGAGCGAACTTGACCTGCAGCGCGTGGCCGTCGAGGACGAAGCCCTGCATGCTGGCCGCAGCGCTCTTGGCGTCCGCGGCGTCCTTGAACCCGACGAAGCCGTAGCCCATGCTGAGGCGCGCGCCGGGCTTCTTCGGGTCCGGCTTGGTCTGGATACGGGCGAACACGAAGCCGGGGAGGGACGCGAACGTCGAGGAGAACTTGGACTCGACCGTGGCGAAGGAGAGGTTCTTGACGAAGAGCGTCGCGCCCGGCGCGGCGGAGGAAGACGTCGACTCGACTGCTGCGGACTGGTCGGGGAGTGTGACGACCGCGCTGGGGGCGGTGACGACGGCCTTCGCGTCGGTCGGCGCGGCGCCGCCTTCCCACATCCCGCCGGGGCCCTTCTCGAGATAGAGGACCGAGTTCCCCATGCGCTTGTACGCGAGCGCGCGGAACGCCTTGCGCGCCTCCTGCGGGAGGATGAACTCGACGATGGCGATCGTGCCCGCGGGAGGGACGAGCACGCGCGCGAGCTCGCCGTGCGGCGCGAACGTGTCGCGCACCGTGTCAGCGCTCGTGCCGTAGGGAATGTTCTTGACGAGGATGGTCGTTTCGGAGCGCGGCTGCTTGTTCGCGTGCGCGGGGTCGAAGGCCTCCAAGTTCACGCCCGAGGAGGAGAGGAAGGATTTCGTTTCGGCGATGACGTGCGTTTCGGCGAGCGCGAGCCGGACGGCGGCGTTGTCGGAGGAGGGGTCGAGGATGTCGGCTTTGGAGAGCTTGAGGCGGTCGGCGACGGACGAGAGGACTGCATCTTGCTGTAGGAGTGGGCGGGCGGCATTCAGTAGCCGAATTGAGATCGGAGGAAGGGGATAAGAAGACGGGAACCGACGCACGTTCATGAACAGCCCACTCCAGCTCCACTCCCTGCCCTCCGCGCCCTCCCTGCGGTCTTTCGCGCGAACCTTCTTCACGCTCATCTTCCCCGGCTCCTCCTTCTGCTTGCGGTTCACGGCCGGAAGGACGTGCATGATGCGTCCCTGGAACGTACTCCCGTCGAGCGCCTGGAACGCCGCGAGCGCGGCGTTCGGCTGCGCAAACGTGACGTAGCCGATCCCGTGCGGGGTCTTGGTCGTGGGCGAGAGCGGGATGTGCGTCTGCGAGACGACGCCGTACTTGGAGAAGAGCGCGGCGAGCTCGGATTCGGTGCAGGAGAAGGCGAGGTTGCGGACGAAGAGGCGCCCCGTCGAGAGGATCTGCTCGGACGCTTCGGCAAGCCGGCGCGCAGCGGCTTCGGCGGGGGTCTCCTTGATCTGTGAGGCGGAGGGGGAGGGTTCAGGGGTGGTGGTCCCAAGTGCCACGGAAGAGGAAGATACACACCTCGTCTTCCTCCTCCTCCGACTCGGACTCCACCTTCTTCGCCTCACGATTCCCCTCCTCCTCCGGAATATGCCGGCGCTTCATCCTCAAGCGCATGTACTCGAGGTCCGTCAAGCCCTCCGCATCGACATCCCTCATCGCGGCGTCCTCGCACTCAGCACTTTCTCCATCCACCTTCTCCTCCTGCGCCTGCACCTCCGGCGTCGGCTCCCTCGCGCGCTTCTTCTTCTTCTTCGGCTTCACCTCCTCCACCACCGGCTCGGGCTCCTCCGCTTCCGCTTCCGGCTCGGGTACGGGCGCGGGCTCGGACGCGGCAGGAACCGAGTCCTCCCAGCTGCGGCCCTTGCCTTTCGGCTTGGACCCCATGACAGAGAGGAACTCGTCGAGCTGCGCGGAGGACTTGGATTTCTTGGCGGGTGGAGCGGAGGAGCTGGCGGTGGGTGCGGCGGAAGAGGGCTGTTTCGACGCGGAGGGTACGGGGGCGGAAGGAGGCGGAGGGGAGAGACGGCGTCGTTTGGGTGGGGGTGCTCGCTGAATAGGCTTCTCCTGTGATGAATGGAAGTAGCCTTCAATCAGTTCAAGCTCAAGGACCGCTGGCATCTCCCTTCACCGCCCATCGCGCCACCCAGGAGTTCGCAAGACTCACATCGCTAACGACATCCACGTTCAACTTCCACGTCCCCCAGTACGTCCCATTGAACCATTCCCTCGCATCACGCGCCTCCTCCTCCGTCTTGAACCCGACAAAACCAAAGCGGCGGCTCGTGCCGTCGCGCTTGCGGGCGAGCTTGGCGTCGGTGACGGTCCCGCCGCGCTCGGCAAAGTGCGCGCGCAGGGTGTCCGCAGTCGCGTCGGGGGGGAGAGATTTGATGATGAGTCGTGACCTGGGAATGGAGGTAGAGCGGAGCGTGAGTCTGGGAAGCTGCAGGGGCAAGTGACGGTGCCGCTCAGACGGACATTAGGCCATTCGATCGAGATTTAGGCGGCGAAAGAGAAGGCGGCTCAGATGAGAGTAGATTGTGCCCTAAGATTGGTAAGTCGTATTTTAAATCTGGAGAAAGGTGAGCTTGAGCTGGGAGACGAGAGTGTGGCAGGAGGTCAACCGCGATTCGAAAGATTTGGGTGGGCCGGCGGACTTTGCTTCCGAGGGGAGATGGTTGTTTGGCGCTTCAAAGCCGTGGCGCATTCGCACGAGTGATTCCAGTGCCTCTCGAGAAGCAGGCAATATCCAGAAAACCAGGCCTTTCATTCTTCCAGTTTAAAGACGAAGAGTCAATGAGGAAGAGGGCACCAGCCCGACGCGTGAAAAAGTGATTCACAAACCACGCCACCGCGCTTGAAAAGGGTGCTCCACGCATAATCTGAGATTACCCGGGGGAATGTAAAGGTCAAAGAAACAGCAAGTCACAGAGAAAGACAATCAGGTTAAACGAGAAAAGGCCAAGACCCTACGCTGTGCCCCCTTAGGGCCCCGGTCTGCAGCTTGACTCCTCTTTTTCCCAAACAGGCACATGTTCAAGTGCTCTTCACGTTATTCCTTATCTGAAACCTATTCTGAAGACCTCCTCCCCCGTCGTTGTACCGCCAGCTCTTACAGTCCCTTCCTTACATACGCGCCGGCGATCGCGCGATGCCGTATCTCGGTCGGCTTCTGCTTTTGGGGGTTCGTCGTGACGCTTAGGAATATAATTACCAAACCAGTGTCCATTATTGCATGTAGCTTAAAGCTGTCGTGCAGTCACCCTAAACCAACATATCACATCATGCAACATTGCGCAACTCAACGTCCTCCTGGTTAACAAGCGCGATCCCGTGTTCCCTGAGCCTCATGCTCTGTTCGACGACCCAGCCCAGCACATTATGGCTGTCACACCTCCGCCAAGCGAAGAACTTCCGTCGTGCACGCGTGAGACAGACACCACGCAATTGCTTGGGCCTCATTTACACCAAACTGTTGAGAAAAGCGGTGCACTTGTTGCGCCACTCCTGGCTGTTGTGCATGATGATGCGAATAAGGCCAAGTGAAGGGGGAAGGGCACGGAAAAGATCGGGTGAAACCGGTAAAGTTTCAAGGAGCAGGATGGGTAAGTTTGGGCATGTGCTGAGCAAGACCCAATCGGCCGTGGTGTTGGGGTAAACGCCAGTCGCAACAGTTTCAGGCGGGGAGCGTACTTCCACATAAATGCAGACTGTTGCCAATCCAGATAGTCGCTTCTCAGATAAATCCTGAGCTCGGTGAGATTGGCGAAATCGGAGTCTGCTAGCCATGAGCCACCACCGACGTGGATTATCTCACTGCCCAACCGCAAGTTGGTGACCATTGCGAGGCGAAGGGGACATGGCATGGATGCGGCTCCGCGAATGTAGACCACTTCGCATGGAGCCCCAAGGTACGCAACTGCGATAATTAATCGATGCATGACAGAGTCAAGCCGGGTGCGCTCATGAGGACGAGCTGAGCTTTGAGCACCCGAAGTGTGGAGGACGATGCCGACACCAGAACGGTCAGGGTGTGCAAACCCACCGGAAGTACCCGCAAAAACTTCCCGTCGATCCTGTGAACCTAAATGCTTCGAGACGTGGGAGCATGGCGAGCAGTATGGGAAGCGTTGTCGCATCGAGCGAAACGGATGCCAGGGGGGCCTTCGGCTCGATGTGAACGACGACCGAGCGAATTTGAGAGGCCAGATCTGCCTTGTTTGTGCAAGCGCGAAGTGTTAAGTGTCGTGATGAGGGCTTCAGCGAGTTTCTGTGTGCAGGGCGATGTCTCGATAAAAGCTCCGCGCGCCCACATCCTGTATGCGATGAGACGGCACATCGCAATCCCTTTATGGAAGCACTGTCGAGAGACACACCTTTAGAGATCTGCAGATGATGGTCAAAGCTTGGCAGCGAAGGCGACCTGGTCGTGCCCATAGCTAGCAAGCTCGAAGATGCGTGCGATTATCTCGACGGGGACAGTACAGAACGGGCTCGAGTCCGTCGCGCGACGCTTTGATGATCTTGCAGCAACGAGTGGCAAGGAGATGGTGATGGCGAAGGGTAAGGAGAGGGTGGCGAGCGGGCTGGGAACGTTCCTGGCCTGTGAATTCTGTGTGCGCCGACAGCCAGCACGGTTCTATGAACACTGGGGTTTGTTTAGGGCACGAATGTATTTCGAAAAGGAATTTGTTATTACAATACTTGCTGCGCAGCATCCTAGTCTTGATATGATCTAAACGAGGCCTGACGTTCCTCAACCTTACGGTGAACAGCCGTTGAAAGCGTAAGGGCCACCTCGCTCTCGACCTCACTCAGGCTGAACGTCTCCATAAGGTTGGCCGGCGCATTGTGCAAACCAACGTGTGTGCCTTTCTGGTGCTTGTACTGAAAGAACCTGCAGACGGCACTGCAGGGCTTCAGGTTGGCTTTCAAGTGTCCATTCGCGCATATATAAAAATATTATCAAAGGCAATTTGTTCGACTTTTAACTTTTCATTAACAATGTCGCATACCACAGCAGCAATGCCATCAGCGCAAAGAAGACACAGCTCTGAGCGGCGTCCGTCCCACATTCCGTCGGCCGCAGCTTTCCTCGCACTTCACCCACATACGAATATGGCTGGCAAATTCCCCTGACGTAGTCCCGTCAAGCTGCAACAGCTGTACCAGCCCCGGCAGCGGCAGCAGCTTTCTTCGTCTGCACATGAGGGTTCGGCGAGTCAGCGTCGAGTGCGCCCATGAGCAATCACGGAAAGAGAGCCTATCAGCGTCAGACTCCCCCCCTTCTTCCTCCCCCCCGAAGGCACGGTGTTCGCGCTCTTCGTATTCGCCTTTTCCCTCTCTTCCTCGGTACGGAGGTCGATGTGCCCGCGGCTGTCGCGCGGGTAGTGGGGGAACAGCGCGGGGACGTCCATTCCTGGACCCTTAAAATTTGCGAGACAAGAAGACATTGGCATTCGTGGTAAGATACGACGGTCAGGACGGTGCTGATCCTGGGTACACACAAAGTCTCCCCCGTGTCGCAGGATCTTATCCACAACGAAACGGCCGCGCCCACTGACCGCCTCGATCTCTTGCTCCAAGGCCTGCGAGAAGGTTCCACACCAATTTACAATTAGTTATCAAGATGCAAGACAAGATCTAGGAGAAGAATGAAGAGAAGGGCTCACAGCCTCCCGCTCCCGCTTCTTCTTGCGGAACTTTCGCGACTGTCGAGTCGTGCCCAATCAGCACACCACCGCACCGCGCCCAGCGCAACAAGGTAAAAAAGACTCACCGAACCCGCCCCCTTCTCCCTCCTTTTCAAAGCGGTCTCCTCGTCCGTCTCCTCATCCAGCTCCTTGCCCTGCGCCGCAGCCTCCTCCCTCTGCCGCTTCTTTTGCTCGCGCAGCTTCTCCGCCGTTGCTGCGCCGCCCGCCGAGCCGCGCTTCTGGGGAGGCGGTGTCGGCTCGCGCAAGCGGGGACTCGAGGACAAAGCGCCGGAGGAGGTCGTGGCAAGGGAGGGGAAGGTGCTGGAAGCCCAGGCTGTCGAGCGGAAGGAGGCGGTGGTGGGGCCGACTGCGGCAGAAGGGAGAGTGGATCCCACGGGAAGAGTGGAGTATTGGGGGAGCATCGGGGGAAGCCACGCGTTGTGCTGCCGCTTCCAGGTCGGCTCGTCATACGGCGGAGGAGGCGGAACCGTCGTTGGCTGAGCGGCCTGCAGCGACCCTGCCGGGGACGTGCCAGACGTCCAAAATGCTAAAGACGTCGCGGCTGTCGCTCCGGCACCGAACTCCGGAGCGGTGTATGCGCGAGTGAGCTCGGGCCGGGGGACCGCCGCCGGCTGGTCGAACGAGACCACCGACTGGGGCATTGAAGATGACAACGGCTGGAGGGGCCGATGCCACGAGGGTGCCGAATGTGGCTGCGAACGAAGAACGGGAGGTGGGGTGGAGCACAGTGGGGAGTTCCACTGGGGTAGGGCGGTCTCCTCGCTGTAACTCTCGGCCGGAGAGGTAGCGGCAAAGGTCCTCGGAGGAGTAGGAGCGGGAGGCTGCTTGAATGCGGTCCACTGTGCTGGAGCAGTTGGTGGGTTGGGACTGTGCAGGCTCGAGTAGGCCGCAATGTTTCGGTACTCCACGACGCGTTTTTGAGCGTCGTAAGATGTAGGGGGATAGTAGACCTGTTGTGAACAATAAAAGGACATGATATGCGGTCAGTCAACAACTTGTGTCTGTTAAGGACTGGGACGCACTGTTTGATCGGCGGAAGATCCCCACGGCGGCTGTACAACGGTCGGCGCGTGTGCCGACGGGTGCTGATCCCACATTGATGTGCTCCCCGATGGGTTAAGTACTGGAGAGGGGCTGGTATAATGATTGATCATCGAAATGGAACCGCGAAAGCAGTGAGTACGAGGAGGAGGACTCTGCATGTGAAGAGGCAGATGGGGGAGATGACGAGGATTGCGACCGCACTAGTGTTGACGAAAGCTTAAAGGGTAAAAGTTGGACCGCCAGACCCTCGATCGACGGAGATGGAGGTCTCGACATGCGCGCAGGGACGGAGGGCGCGCAGGGACGCAGGAAGGCTTGAGAGGCGGGCCGCGTCGGGACAGGACCACGTCAACGGGCAACTCATTATGTACCGATGCGTACCGATTTTTGAAGCACCCAGTCCCAGTCGAAGGTTCAGTGCAATTTTATGGCCTGTTATTCTGATCAAAGTCCATTTAAGTGGTTACTTCGAGCATCAGCAGGAACTGACCACTCGCTATCCTGCCCATGTGAAGCAGGTTTGGGAAACACGTGTTTCTACCTGCACGGTGCGTGTTAATGGGAAGTTTCACGTTCCGATTGGTATGTTTGTTTCTTTGGAGAAAAGCACAATAACTGCGTTGTAAATGGCGGAAGGTAGTTTCCAGCTCTTTGTCGTCTTTGCCCAACATCGCTTGCCGTGTCCGGCGTCCGCTGCCGTTCACCGTACTCGGACGTCCCTTGTTCTGGATTTTCGGGAGACATCCGCAACACACTACCAGGCTGAAACTAGACAGCAACCGAGACTCACAGCAACCACATAATGTGCCGCACTGCACCCGCATCCTCCAACCCCCTCCACTCGTCACGCACTACTCAACCTTGAGTTCAACGCCGAGTTTCCCTTCCGACTGAGTGACAACCGAACAGGAGAAATCGTTCAACAGCGGGTCGAAGGCGCGCTGATACTCTATATGTCCCTTGGGAGGCGAGGGCGGCACAAGGCTTCCAGCTGCCGGTCAAGGTGTTTGCCCTGTGCAGTGCAAGAACGGGCTCAACGATCTGATGCACGGGTGTATGTTGGTATGAGATTTATGAAAGGCACGTACGATGGATCCCCTGTCCCCCAAACAAATTGACGACATGGCGGAGGTCCGGACTCGTACCGCTGTTACGAAACCGGAAATGAAGTGCCCCAGCAACGCGTCAAAATTGACTGTGGGAACGAAGGGGGGAAATGAGAAAATGAGGAGAACTGACAACATACCGCTCCTCCATGAGCTGCTTGCGGAACCTCCGAGACTACCACGTTTGCTTGTCAGCCCAATCCTCGATACCGCGCGTGTAGAAACCTTACCGCCTCAGAGTGAGGCGCCTTATTTTCATTCGACACCTCATCCTCGTCCCTCTTCCGCTTTTGCTCCACAAACATGGGCTCGGGCGCCTGCATCGCCTGTCGCGGCGGTCGTCCGCCTCGGGCTGACCCACGCCGATGCCGTGGGGGAAAGCTGATGGAGTCGCAGCCGGTCGGGCCCGTCCAGGGCGACTGCTCTAAATAGGCCGCTTCTGGAGGGTAAAGGGAAGTCTGTGTAAAGAGATGACAGAAGATGTGTGGAGGAGGAGACAGAACCGCTGGCCGCAGCCGTGGAAGGGGCCGGGGCGTTTATGGCGGTCGCATGCGGCTCACCGTAGGCTTACCAGTGGTCCAAACCGCTTCCGACTTCGAGGCGGTCTCAGAATGTGGAGCGGTGACTGTGCGAGCGAGCGAGTGTGTCGTACGGAGGGGCTGTCGGCGGGGGTGCAAACGTAAAGTGCACTGCGGCATACACGACTCACGCTCTGTAAGTGCTGTACTTTATAATTCGCGCTGCGTCCTTGCTCACTCGTGCATGCAGCGGCTTCTGCACCTTTGCTTCTTGATTGTCCACTTGCGTATGATACCGATATACCCTCCTCTCCCATCGGGGTACAAGTCGTCCTCGTTTAACACTTTGTTCCGGTAGGCACTCGCCCGAGGTACCCCTCGGTCGCCGTGCAAACACATCAGACGGCGCGGTGCACACGACCGTTCAGCCGCATTCAGCTGCATACTCGTTCTCAACTTTCCACGCAATCCTAGAAAGAACTCTTCATATCCGCCCCATCTATCCCTCCGTGCCCATCTCCCCCTCCCTCGTCTCCTCCCCCTCCCCCTCCGCCTTCGCCTGCTTCAACCTCCTCACAACATGCCCCCACA
Organism: Basidioascus undulatus; assembly: GCA_000826855.1. Lineage (NCBI taxonomy): Eukaryota > Fungi > Basidiomycota > Geminibasidiomycetes > Geminibasidiales > Geminibasidiaceae > Basidioascus > Basidioascus undulatus. Next base: position 12,713 of record JTLS01000038.1, read on the forward strand.
AACTCTCCGCCAGCGCCCCTCCCTCCCTATCGCCCTCAAGCCACTGCATCTTCACCCTCCCACTCCTCTTCCCCTCCACCTCCTCTCCCACCTCACCCACCTCACTAACCACAAACCTGCACCGCACCCTCTCCCTCACCTCCACCCCGCCCCGTCTCCGCGCAGCGCGGGACCAGCTGTCGCCCCTCACGTCCACCTCCACCACGCCGGCGTCCTGAGAATCGGGGTGTGACAGCGTGAGTGAGGGGAGGGCAGAGAGGGTGGCGAGGAGGACGGAGGACGCGGAGGAGGGCGAGAGCGGGAGGGCGGGCGTGGTGTGTGTTGTTGGGGCGGGAAGGGAAGCGCGGAGGGACTTGGATGGGGGGCGGGCGAGGGCCTGCGCGGCGGAGGGATGAGTGGCGAGAGGGGAGGAAGGGGAGGAGGGACGCACGGGGGGAAGACGCTGCGGAAGGAAGGACCATGCGACCGCCCAACGCCGCGTCGAGGCCTGGACGAATTCGCCGAGGGCGTAGTTGTCAATCTGTCCTTGTGCGTTCAGATCAAATTTGGTAGTTTGGGAAAAGAAGAAGGAAGTAGGACGAAGGAAGGGAAATAGACGGACTTCCTTCTCCCGCAAGTACGCAACCACCTCACCCACGCTCGACAGCTTCCCGAGCAGGGTGGAGTACCACCGCACGCTGCACCGCAGGCGCAGGCTCTCGTTTATCATTCGCTTCGCGAAGGATACTTCCCCGCCGGGGGTGATCATTTCGTGCGGGGAGGCGGTGCAGGCCTGGTCCTCGCACGAAGTGAGGTCAGATGGTGGTGGGAAGGGGATGGGGATGAGGATGCGATCGAATGAAGAAGGAAAGGGGAAGAAAAGGGGAATGCGGAAGGAGACCCACGGCATGCGGGCCTAGCTCCTTGCCCTCGGCTGAGCGCGATATGTCCGATGCGGAGGAGTAGAAGGGCGGGTTGCAGATGGCGAAGTCGAGGCTGTCCAAGCGTATTCCTAGGATTAAACAAAGCAAAGAGAACATGGAGTGGAGAAGTAGTGGGAGATGAAAACGTGACCCACGTCGGCTGCAGTTCAAACAGCGTCGGGGGAAAGATGGGCCCCGCCGCGTCAGTGTGCACGAGCTGGATCCGGTCGGCGAGGTTGTTGAAAGCGACGTTGGCGCGCGCGTGGTGCAGGGAGGTGGTGTCAATGTCTGTGTCCGCATTGGGAGATCAGGGGTTGTTGGGGAGGGGTAGGGCAGGGAGACACACCGGTGCCGTAGAAGGAGACGGAGGGGGAGAGTCGGCAGCCGAGCAGCGGGTAGATGGGGATTGAGCCGGTGCCTCTGCGGTTGGGGAATGTGAGTCGGGAGAAGGAAAGGAGGGTGGGGGGATGGGAGATGGGGACTTGCACGTCTACCCCCACCCACGGCGCGCTGCGGTCTGGCCGCGTGTAGTCCACGATGTCCTGGATCCAGAGGAGGTAGTCGAGGCGGTTGGGGACCTGCGCCCTACACTCTCATGAGCACATCCAAACGTGCAACTCAGTGCACGCTTACTCACCGCAGGACATAGCCGATCCTCCGGGATGGTAACATGCAGCTGGAAATCAACGAGGAGCAGTGCCCTCGTCAACTCCCTGTCCACCCACGCACTCCCTCATTAGTTCCCTACCCCTGCCACATCTATACACACACACACACCTCAGTGCATTCGGATCCTGAAAGTCCAGCGTCGATCCCTTCCCCCCCGGTAGCTTCTTGAGTCTGCGCAACGAACAGGAGAGACAATGAGCTCATCGATCGGGGACGAAGGCGATGTGAGCGAGCACGGACAGTCGAGCGAGGGGAGGATGTGCGGCTGCGAGGGCCTCGAAGTTTGGAGGATTGGCGGAGTAGCGATTCCGAGGGTGCATGGCGGTCAGTGTGCGAGACGGGGGAGAGTGACTGGAGATGGGCGAAGGGCAAGAGGGAAGACGCGTCCAAGTCGCGTGTGGAACTGAGAGCGCCGCTTGGCGTTCGACCGCCATCATCCACCGCACTCTACACTTCCTTTCCCATTAATCGACAGCAATTCATCAAGTCCACACAGATTCTACGGACACTTGTTCACGCACCCATGCCCTCCCGCGCTCAACGCGCCCACCTCGTCCGGCACTCCGACCCCGTCCCGCCAAAGCCCCGCCTCAAGCGCAGCGCTTCCTCCGCCTCGGGGTCCAGTGCGGGCCCAGCGCCCAAGAAGGGCCGGGGGAAGGGAAAGGGAAAGGAGAAGGAGGTAGAGCTTCCTAAGGTGGAGTGGCCGAAGCACTTTGTCGAGCTGGAGAAGACGTTCAAGGTGCGTGCGAGGCGGTTGCCGCTGGTGGGGCTGGGGCGGGAGACTGAGCTTAAGGAGGGAGGTAGGCGTTGAATACGGTCATTGCGTTCTGTTCGACTAGAAGGACTATCGCGGTTACCTTCAACCAGATCATCAGCAGCGTGGAGGGACTGTTGAAGAGGTGCGCCGTCGGCTCCCACTTTCCCTCTTCTCGCGCTGATTCCCTCTCCAGACCTCTCGAGCTGTTCGAAGTAGCGCAGATCAAGTGCGCTTCTCTTTCTACTACCCTCTCCCACACCGCCCACTCATGCCCACCTCCAGAGCCCTCCTCCCCGACATCGTCCGCTTCGCCTACATCGAGCACGCCCTCATCCGCGTGCACCTCGACTCCTTCTCCGCCTCCTCCTCTGGAAAAGGCAAGGGCAAAGCAAAGGAGGACGTTTACGCGCCACCCGAGGAGCGTGATCCCGACGCGCCGGACCATGTCCTTATCCTCGAGTTCACGGACGGGAAGCGGGCGCCGCCGAAGTGCGTCTGACGCCCTTTGTCTCGAGGACTGGGAAAGCTCTGATCTTGGTTGGGTCGAGGGCACAGGAAGGACGCCGCCCCCGAATCGTTCTCCCACCACATCCCCGTCTCCCCCGCCGAGACGCTCAAGCTCATCGCCAAGCGCAACGAGCGCTTCGAAACCGCCGTGAACGAGTGCGCCGCCCTTCCGCCTCTCACCGTACGCTCGCACTCAATCGTCCCCGCTCCATAGACTCCTCGCTGCCACCCAGAACACGCCGGACGACCCCGTCGAGCTCCTCCTCTCCGCCGCGGCAGACCACCTCCCCGTGCAGCCAGCCTCCGCCTCGAAAAAGGCGCCCGCCGCCAAAGCGCCGGCGCGCATCCCGGGCGTGGGCCAGCGCGCCAGCGTGGAAGCGCTCATTGAGGAGTGTGAAGCGCAGGAGTGGTACAAGGACCAGATACTGCATCGGGAAGTGTTTGAGGCGCGGGAGCCGACGTGGGGTGCTTCTTGCTCCGCCGGGGAGGTGAGAGACAGAGAGCTGATGAGGTGGAGAGGCAGGGGAGATAGAGGAGGAGATACCGGAGTCGGTCAAGGACGCGCTGATGTCCATGCGGGGCGTCGTGCGTCCCTTCCCCTCACCATCACACGCTCTCTTCTCCGCTCATACTCTGCCCCGCAGGACCGCCTCTACTCGCACCAAGCCCGCGCGATCGCGCACCTCGCCTCCGGCAAAAGCGTGATCGTCTCGACGTCCACCGCGTCTGGCAAGTCGCTCGTGTACATGGTGCGTCCCGTTCCCCTCTCACCCTCCCTCTCTGCGACCTTCTGAAATGAACGCGGGGCCGGACAGGTTCCCGTTCTCCGCGCGCTTTTGCTTGACAGAAACGTAACCGCATTCTTCATCTACCCGACCAAGGCGCTCGCGCAGGATCAGAAGGGCGCGGTGCGCGGGTTGGTCCAGGCCGTCGAGGGGCTGGGGGAGGTCATGGTGCGTAGCCCCACCGCCTCCTCTTCCTCTTCCTTTCGCTTTTCTTTTCCCTTTTCTGGATCGGCAACTGACTTAAACTTGTTTGGTAGGTGGAGACTTTCGACGGCGACACACCGAGGGAGAGCAGAGATACCGTACGCGAGGTGCGCGTGAATCGGTAGAGGTAGAGGAGGAAGATGAGGCTGATGCTTTTGTGGCGAGGAAGGTTTCTTCGGTTATCTTTACCAACTTTGATACGCTCCACCACTCCATCCTCCCCCGCGAGGACAGCTGGCGGCGCTTCTTGGGCAATCTGCGCTACGTCGGTACGTCTCCAGGCAGTTCCTAGCTGCCTAGCAGCTGGACAGCTGACTAATTTTGACCTCCAACGCTCAGTCGTCGATGAGCTGCATTATTACAATGGCGTGCACGGCACGTGAGTGGACCGCTGTGTTTGCGGGGCTGACACGAGACTGATGAGAGGGAGAGCTTTGCAGCCATGCGGCCCTCATTATGCGGAGGTTGAGGAGACTGTGTGCGGCGATGGGCAGTACGTCCTCCGTTTGTTCAGTGGACAGAGGGATCGAGCTTATTGAGCGGAGCCGCAGACACCAGCGTACAGTTCGTCTCGGCTTCAGCGACGATCGGGAATCCCATCGTGCGTCTTGCTCCTCTGTGCAGGCATGCGTACGCCACGCTGATTCTTTGGCAATTTCAGGAGGTCGGCTTGAGCTGCAGTGCCTTTACTATGCAAGAACAGCGCGCGGCTAACGCTTACGACACCGCAGCACTTCGAGAAGATCTTTGGCGTGCCGAACGTCCAGCTGGTAGACGAGGACGGGTCTCCCTCAGGCCGTAAAGTGGGACTTCTACCTCTTCTTCAGCATCCTTTACGCAAGCCTCACCTCATCTACACACAGGACTTCCTCATCTGGAAGCCGCCCCTAATCGACGAGCTCCAGCCCACCGGCCCGCGCGTGAGCCCCCTCGCCGAGGCGTCCCAGCTGCTCCGCTTCCTTGTTGCACGCGGGACAAGGACGATCGTTTTTTGCAAGGTGCGCTCATGTTCTATCAGACCTCCCTAAAGCATACCACCCGCTGATAGTATCCCTGTTGGTGGGATGGACGCGTGTACAGCATCGGAAAGTCTGCGAGCATCTGATGAAGACCGTCCGCGCAGACTTGACGACCGAGGGGAGGACGGACATCGCCCCCAGGATCATGTCGTATCGCGGGGGATACAACCAGGCGGTGCGTCTTGCGCTTTGCATGAACTGCTCGACCGCTGACACGTTGGGGAACCAGGATCGCCGCAGGATCGAACAGGAGCTGTTTACGGGCCATCTGCTGGGTGAGTTTCTGTGAGGGGGAGACGGAGCCGTGAAGCTGACTGACTGGTTGAATGTGTAGGCGTCATCGCGACGAGCGCACTGGAACTTGGTATCGACGTCGGCTCGCTCGACGCTGTCATCTGCCTTGGTTTTCCGTACAGCCTCGCTAGCCTGGTAAGTCTTGGTTTCTTTCCTCTTGAAAGGAGCGATTTTACCGCTGACAACGTTCACAGCGCCAACAAACAGGCCGGGCGGGGCGGACAAAGGCCGACTCACTCGCCGTGCTCATCGCCGAGCAGCTTCCGCTCGACAGCTTCTACGCTGCGCATCCGAAGAAGCTGTTCACTCGGGTAAGCTGAGCTCGTACTCGCGCGCGCCAGGAAAAAGGGATCACAGCTGAGCTTCTTTCTCCCTTTCCGCAGCCGCCGAGCGACCTCGTCGTCGACCTCTCCAACGAAGTCGTCCTCGAGTCGCACCTCCAATGCGCCGCCGACGAACTCCCCGTCTCGCTCACCGAGGACGTCCCTTACTTCGGCGACGCCCTCCCGCGCATCGCGAGGGACAAGCTCGAGCCCGACGCCGAGGGGTGGTACCACACCAACGCACGCTTTAAGCCGTTCCCCGCGCAGCACGTCTCCATCCGCGGCGGCGTCGAGGCCGGGTACACAGTGTACACTGTGGGCGCGGACAGGACCGGCAGGAAGGTCGAGCGCGTGTTGGAGGTCGTGGAGGACTCGAGGGCGGTGTTTGAGGTACGCACGCTGCCCGCCGCGTGGTCTGCGCACGGATACTGACGAGATCTTCGCGTTGATGAAGCTTTACGAGGGCGGCGTAGTACGGCCTCCTCCTTCTTTCGCGAATGGGGCCGATAAAGCTGAGGCTTGGAACAATACCCGATCAGTTCATGAACGCCGGCTTCACGCACGAGATCCTCGAAGTCTCGCATGACGAGAAGACCGCGCGGGTCCGGCAGGTAGACGTGAACTGGACTACAACGCCTCGGTGCACAGCCTCCCTGCCGCTCAGTCCGTGGGTTTACAGCTGACCTCGCTAGCGTGCAGGGACTTCACGTGCGTCTTTTTCCGGACTGGGAATCGGGAGGCGAGCGAGGCTAACTCCTCGATCATGCAGAGATATCGACCCAATCGAGACGTACCGCGTACGCGCAATCCGAGATTCTGCGTCCACGGCTTACTATGGCAAGATCCGGTTGCGGACGGTCGTGTTTGGGTGAACCCTCATTTTTCGTGGCAGTCTGGAGACCCGTCTCACTCTCCTCACGCTCGCCAGATTCTTCAAACTTCGGTACGTTGTTCCGCACTCTGTCGCTTTCAGCGCGAGAACCCTTGCTGATAACGCTGCTGATGCAGACACTTCACCATCCTTGACGTCGTCGACCTCGACACGCCTCCGTACGAGCGCTACACGAAGGGCTTGTGGCTAGACGTTCCAGTCAACGCGCTTCACTTGATGACGATGAAGAACATCAATCCTGCAGAGGTATTCGACCGTCAGTCCTAGCTGGTACAGCGGACATAACTGACTGCTTGATCTCTTCAGGCCATCCAAGCTGCGCAGTACGCCCTCCTCAGCCTGACGCCGCTCTACTCGATGTCATCGTCGGGCGACATTCGCACAGAAGAGAAGAACGCGCAGAAGGAGTACGCGAAGCGAGAGTCCCAGCGCAAACGTCCTGCTCGGTACGCGGCTTTAAGCTTTAACTCGGGTTCAGTCGACGCTGACAGGCTGTGGCAATTACAGCCTCATCTTATTTGACGCAGCAGGCAGCAATAGCGGCGTCTGCGCCAAGGCGTTCGACCATATCTCTGCGCTGCTGCACAGGGCACTACAGGTTCTCGAAGACTGCCCTTGCGAGCATGGCTGTCCTTCTTGTATGTCGGGCGCACTCGTTTGATCAGCCGGGAGCGAAGGCGGCTAACGAGCATGTTTTGCAGGCATCTACATCTCCCAGAAGGACGACAGCGTCCCCGGGAGCAAGTTCGGCGCACTCGTCGTTCTGTCCGCACTCGCCGGCAGACCGATGGACCCCGACTCGGTGCCTGATCAACTTGACAAGTTGGATCCGCGCACACCGGGCGAGACGTGCGTTGCTTTCATATGTTGGCGTTCTGTCACGTTGCACTGACATTCGGGTCGTTGTGTCGTCGACAGCGTCGTCCCCGCTGAAGCGCTGGATGCAGAGGGCATTGTTGTGGAGGAGCCGGATGTCGATGATTGATGGAGCCTAGTAGAGGACGCTCGATGTTCATAGTTCGCAGCTTGAGGTCGCCAGCAGTTCGTGGCGGCTAATGTGATGACGGTGACATTGGCGAGCGGCCTCGAGTCGAACCTTCCCGTCGCACGGTCGGTTTGTCCTGATAATGAAAAGGGTATACTGTTTCAAGCGGTTTGAACATGTCTTGATGTCTTTTTTCTCTTCGAGTCAGCTTAGCCAGAGTGTGTCCAGCAACGGGAGTGCAAGTGGTCGAAAGCACAGCTCCTCGCTTTGCTGTGTCAGCAGCGTACTTCCCGCTACGGCATGATTATCTCTATGGAAACGTAACATGCAAGTCGTCTAGAAACGGTCAGGACGATGGAGTCCTGTACGTAAGTGGATAAATAAATCAGAGACTACATGAATGGATAAATGAATCAAAGGCAAATGTGGCAAGACCGGAGAGTACGAGCGCGCTGGGGTGGCAAGAGCGTGATTATGGTGTACAGTGCTAAAAAGTGCAGAGTATTGGAAGGAACAAAGGAAATAATAAAGTACGGAACATGGGGAAACGACGAGAAGCAGGCTACTAAGAGGGGGAAAGAAAGGAAACTAGGCGATAGCGGTGCTCTTGACCTTGGTCTTTGGCCATCACCACCTGTGCGCTTCACGGGCTCCTTCCCAAATTCAAAGCACCCGGTGAGCTTTACCCCTCCATCGTCTCCATGAAGCTCCCTCTCACGACTGTGCTCCCCATGCAGCAGAATCATGAGCAGCGACTAGACTGGGGACTCGAACCAGAAGCTTGTGCAGCAGGTCAAGGTGCCATCGTATAGTGAGTGCGCCGTCTCGCTGGTGGTGTTAAGGCAAAGAGATTTGTTCTGATGGATCCGGGGGCTCCGCGATCGCCTACGCTGTTGCTCTCCAGCGCGCCCTCCCCTCGCCGGTCACGAGCGGATCGCTATATCATCCTCGAGCTCGCTTTCGCCCTGTTCCTGGTCCTCTGGTCGTGCGAAGTCCGCATGGCTGTCCATCAAAGACATCTTCCACCCTAGCTCGTCCACGACGGCAGGGAGGCCTTCGTCCTGTCGGCGTGCCACGCGCTCGCCGGGGCCATTCCTCTCTACACTCTGCTGGGGTATGTCGCTCTGCGTTTCAATTTCCCTGACCAAGAAGCCACCTGATGATTCTTGCTTACAGCCCTCTTCAATTTCGGGAGCGCCGTCGGGCCGGCGCATGCGTAGCAGGCCGCGAAGCTCCCGCACACAACTGCCACACTCGCCGCGCCTTCGACGACCCCGGCTCCGTCAGTATCTCCTTACTTTTGAACGAGTCCCTTTTTAATTGAGCCTCAAAGGGTCTTCCCATGTGTAGGGCATTCCGAACTTCGGCGTCGCGCTCGTCCCCTAGAGAGCATGCTCATCGCTCGCCTGTCCGGCGCTATCGATTCGAATGGTGGCGTTGGACTGATAGTGCTGGTGCCGCCCGTCACAGACGGATTATATGGCTCGGGTATCGTTTGGGGATGTGCGCTGGGGTATACACGCTCGACGCTGTGGTGAGCTGGCTCGGCTTTTGACGTCCTGCTTGCTGACTATAGATTGAAGCTCCATATCCCCTTCAACTTTACTATTGATTGAAGAACACTGTACTAAAACTGTAATTGAAACACACTTCATCTTTCCTCCGACTCTCTTGACCGCACGCGCTCGCAAGTTCCTCCTCACGCATCTCGAACATCGCTCGCTCTCGTTGTCGCACATTTTGTCCCTCCGTGCATACCTTTCGCATTCGCAATTTTCAATCATCTTTCGAGACCAGCTACATGTTCCGTCGATGAGGGGATAGTCTCGGCACCTAGATTTTCTCCGTCATTCGCTGTCCATGAAAGTGCAGGAGCTCCAATTGGTTTTCTCTTTTCTTTTTCTTTTTCCCGTTTATCTTCTCACAAGCGGAAAAGGACAGCTGTGTGCGCTTGCGTGGGCAGTCCAAATTGTGCAGACTGCAGCTGTCGCGTTGACCTCGGGCGCGTTTGAGTTTCATCTCCGCGCGACGCGTGCCTGCAGGCTGTGCTGCCTTCCTTATCGCGAGCTCAGTGACTCGGCGATCCCTGCCTCTGCCCGGACCACCATCACCCTCCAGCACCTCCCACCTCCTTCCCATCCTTTTTCCACCCTTCAACCCCAAATCCCCTTGCACAATGCCCGACCCCGCGCCCAAGAAGCTGATTTTCTACGACCTCGTCCCACGCCCGGGCGGGCCGCTCTTCTCCCCCAACACATGGAAGACGCGTCTCGCGCTGCTGCACAAGCGCGTGGAGTTCGAGACGCGCGAGCTGAGCTTGACGGAGCTGCGTGGGGAGATGAAGGAGCGGACGGGGTGGGAGAGACCGCTTGGTGGGTGGTTCGTTCCTAGAGCTGGAAGCCGAGGGAGGCTGATATGGGAGGGAGATGGGGGATAGTGCCGATTATCGAGACACCTGAGGGGGAGTTCATCAGTGACTCGCTTGCGATTTCCGAGTGCGTACCTTCTCCACACTTTTCACCATCCACTCCTCACCTCTCCCGCACAGGTATCTCGAGACCCACTACCCGACCTCCGGCCCGTCGCTCTTCCTGCCCTCCACGCCGTCCCCCTCCCCGGATGCGCTCGCGTCCGCCCGGAACTTCGCCCGACTCTTCGACGCCGGCTTCGGCTCGTCCGACGCGCAGTGGTCGACGTGGTTCGAGCTCGCTGCGCCGGGGCTGGCGGAGTTGTTTGAGGGGGAGGAGAAGGAGTACTTCGTTAGTGATGCGAAGCTCGGGGAGAAGGACGGGTGGCGGAAGATCGTTGAGCTGCCGAGGGGTGCGTATCCTCCCTTTCCCCTTTTCTTTATTTCATGAAGTGCCCAGCTAACGCCTTGTACGGATCACGCGAGCAGCTCCCCTCCTCGCGCGCGCCCGCGCTTCCCTCCTCCCTCTCCGCAGCCTCCTCACCTCCTCCTCCTTCCTCGCGTCCCCCACCCACCCCGGCATGATCGACTACATCGCCTTCGGCCGCTTTGCGATGTGCGTGTCCGCCGAGGGGGGGCTCGACCGTGCGCGGCGGGAGGGAGAGGCGGCGCGTGTTTGGGTCGAGGAGGTTGGGGGGTGGGTGGACAGGGTACGTGATGAGAACGGGTTGAGTGACGGACTAAGCTGACCTGGTTGCGGTGGGAATACACAGATGCTTGAGCTCGGTGGGGGGGAGGTGAAGGAGCTGCTTGGCAGGCAGTAAGGGGTGGGTGACGAACGTTGAGAAGAGTAGAGGATTCGCGGACGGACTGTTTTCCTTGTTTTTCTCAAGGGTTGATGGTACCGGTTCAACGGATTTCCACAACTGCTGTATGCGGAATCGAAAGCCTCGTGCAAGTATTGTCACGCAGCCTGCTCCTGCGTGATGGACCGACGCCTTCCTACATGAGTGTCTGGCTGACGGCGTCTTGCTACTGGAAAAAGATCGGAAAGAAGTACTTTTGACAATGTATCCGGCTGGAAGGGGGGAAAGACATCCAGCTTGGCGAGAGGGCGGATTAGCACACTGTGACGGCTTCGAGACGCTGATCTCTTCGCAGTACAGTTTTCGGACAGTAGTTCTCTGCATTCTGCGGCGGTTTTACCAAGAAAAGGATGTTTCCTCACAGCTGCACACCCCAGATGCAAAGATGTGAAACGTGAGGGTGACGACTGGTGCGGTCGCTGCAGAATAACTGCGTTTGACTGTTGACAGCTTTCAGCTTCTTTTCACAGCCAAATATATAAGTGATACTTTCTCTTTCATCCTATACCATCTCGTTAAATAGAAGAAAGTACCGGTAGTGTGCTGGACGCGCCTGAGCGCCCACCATCCCATCCGATCCGCGCTCAACGGCGAGCATGCGCCTGGCAACGCCCGCCATGAGCCGGCTGTCAGCCTGGGTTGCCCTCGGGCATCATTGGCAATCCGTGCGCTGGCACGTTCGCCATCGCCCTGCCCATCAGCCCACTTTGCAATTCTATCTCTTGCGTTCTCTGCCAGTCTCTTCCTCATCCGCTCCTCCTCGACCCAACTCACCCGCCATGCCCCTAACCGCTTCCTGGAAGCCGCTCTCGCTCGCGCCCTCCGCGTCCCAAGCACTCACGCGCTCCTCCCAAGCGCTCATCGCATACGGCGGGAAGGCGTACATCTTCGGGGGCGAGCTGAAGCCGCGCACGCCCGTGGACGGCGCGCTGCACACGCTCGACCTCCAGTCCGGCGCGCTGCAGAGCGTGGAGGTCAGCGCCGGCGAGGGGCCGGCGCCGGTCCCTCGCGTGGGCGCGGCGCTTGCTCGCGTGGGCGAGGCGCTGTATCTCTGGGGCGGGCGCGGGGGGAAAGAGATGAAGCCTTTGGAGGGGGACTTGTGGAAGTACGCGCTGGGGGGAGGTGGGAAGTGGGAGAGGCTTGAGACGACGGGGGACAACCCCGAGGAGAGGAGCTTCCACGTTCTGACTGGCATCGAGCCTGTGCGTCTTCTCTTCCCTTTCCTCCTCCGGATAGCATTGACGCTGCCACCCGACAGCACACGCTCTACCTGCATGCCGGCTGCCCTGCCTCCGGACGCCTCTCCACGCTGCACGCGCTCGACCTCCGCACGCTGACCTGGCGGTCGCTCGCGCCCGCGCCGGGCCCGGCTCGGGGTGGAACGGTGCTTGCCTCTCTCCCCTCCGTCGGGCGCGCGGGTTCGCTTGTCCGCTTCGGGGGGTTCGCAGGGTACGAGCTCGGCGGCCCGCTGGACGTGTACGACATCGCTTCGGACGCGTGGGAGTCCGTCCAGCCGGCGGGGGAGGCGCCCGCGCCTCGCTCCGTCCACGCGCTGCTCGGCGTTCCCCCCACACAGACGAAGGACGGCACGGAGCTCGTGGCGGTCATGTTTGGCGGGGAGCGAGACCCTGCGCCTGCGGAGCTCGGGCACGACGGCGCGGGGTTCTTCCACTCCGATGTGTGGGGGCTGAAGCGCACTGCCGGGGGCGACTGGAGCTGGGAGAAGGCAGTTGCGAAAGATGGGAACGGGCAGCCCCAGGCGAGAGGGTGGTTCGCTGCGGACGTAGTTGAGAAGACGGGGGAGGTCGTCGTCCAGGGTGGACTGAATGAGAAGAACGAACGCATCGGGGACGCTTGGGTTCTGAGGGTCGAGGAGGCTTGATGCATGCGCTGGGATTGGGCATTTTGGGTTGGAGATGTTCACATCGCCGTCGCCGACTCGCCATGTGTGCTGTTGATTGAGACTGCCTGCGGAAGCTTGAGCCTGCCTGCTGATGGCGGTGTTCTTGAGCGGCGAGCAAGCTTCTGCCCATTTCTTGTCGCACTTTCAGGCGATCTGTATGCCAGGTGCGCAGTCGCAGAAAGCGCCGAAAAACTTCGCGTTCACTGCGCGTAGCCGCAGCTATGCCGTGCAAGTGTCAGCCTTCAACAAGTAGGGCACTTGAATCAATCGCTTCGCTCGGAACAAGATGCAGTAACCCAAACGGTCTCTTCTACTTTTCGAAGAATGGAAAGCGCTTCAGCCCGCGTTTAAGTGCAGCGCGCCCCTCAGTCCAAATGTCGTTCTTGCAGCTACCCATACCCTCATTCCCATCGTGCCGACCGACCACTAAAAGGTCCATACCGAACGCAATGACGCGCAGAAATGGACTGACAAGGGGCGTTGAAGAGTGCCTCGATGTCGCTCTCCACGTCAATCAAGCCACATCTTCAGGAGGCGCAGGCGGGTGAAAGGGGAGACGATGTCGGCAATTGCTTTAGTCTGGAAAGGGACACGAGCGTCAGCAACTCTCATTCAGGAGGTGGCATTTATAGAACGGTTCAAAACTCCGTACGGTGAAAGGCCCCTCTGCACGGCCAGAGTATTAAAGCATCTCGAGCGAGAGATATAAGCACGGCATGAGCGACAGCAAGCCGTCTTGCAGAGCGATTCCTCTCCCGTAAAGTTCGATCCGCGGCGCTGAAAGCTCAAGTCCGCGCTCTCCAATCAAGCGGCAGACCGTTTCGACCGTGGCTAGTGTCGTTCCCCATTCCATACTGGTAACTCCCAGGCTTGGCCAGATTTAGCTCGGCCAAGGGGCTACCGACTCCGGAGCGCAGGAAGTCGCATGCCTCGAGGAGGCATCAGCCGGTGGAAAAGCGGGAACGCCCCTAGAGAGAGGTCAGCGAAGACTCCAAGATGCCCCTCGTCCAGCCCTGTCGCGAGAGACAGCGACACAATGTCAGGATGGGCGAGAAGCCGAAGCGCATCGCATCCCTCGGACGAAAAGACAATGCCTTCCAGGGTGAGATTGGGGCCCCGAAGGGTGTGGATTTGACGAGCATCTCCCCTGCTCGGCCTCGCCAGAGAGGTCGAGGCGCAAAGCGCGAAGAGTGCTGGAGGAAGCGGCTATCGAACGCTTCAAGAAGTCGGTGATGGAGGGATAAACCACACAGCTGCCATATATGACCCGAAGGAATCGGAGCTGGAGAGAGGCTCGAGACCTCCCGGTCCGCTCTCCCAGTATTCGTCCATTGGACCGAGAGACAGGTCGAGGTGGGTGAGGGAGGTGAGCTTCGACGCGGCGATCACGAGACGCATCGCAATGTCCTCATCGACTCCCCCTCAAGATGTTCTATCTCAACGCTGCGGAGGATACGCGCACTCGCGCCCAAGCGCTTGAGGAGTTCCGCGCACGTCTTGAACCGATCGAGCGTGCCCGGGTCCTCTTGACCCGCAGAGTTTGATCGTCCCTCTAGAATAGCGACTTTGCGGATGTAGCGATCGAACGTGGGCGGAATGGCCGGCGCATGCGCCATCAGATCGAGCTGGATAGTCGAGTAGAACGTCGGGAGTGAGAGCTCGTGAAGCGCACGGTGCGAGACAGATCAGGTATCGGCAGATTCCCGAAGCAGTGCTTGATCAGCTCGTAGGGAACGGTGAGTAGAGGACGCCATGAAGAGAGGGGGACGAAGAACTTATGAGCGCTGCGACGTGAAGCCGCAACGAAATGATCTGATGCCGCAAGCGTATCGCCTTGCGTAAAAATTTGCTTCACAACTTCCAGTCCATCTTTTGACCCACTTGCACCATGTTTGAACCTCATTACCATCCATTCTTGTGCTCGCGGGTTTCTTTCAGTGTTTTCTTCACCTGGCGGATGTGTATTTCAACTCATCGTTCCAGAGCGCGCTGCACGGAGGACTCCCACCTCCTTCGGCACCCACCACATTTCCATTCCAATCCAACCGTTACAGTGAAACAGATCCCAATCCAAAAAATTGTACAAGCGGTTGTGACGGTTTCTAGAGCTTCGCGGGCTTAACCCGCAGAGTATGGTCAAAATTGAGGGGGATCATCGTTTCCACTTTGAAGGGCACAGTTGAGAAGAAGCCATCCATCGTCCTTGTAATGGCCCAAAAACTCCGGATACCCCAGGCGATAGCATGGCTGTCGATCACTAGGGCTTCATTTTGAACAAGACCTTTGTTTTTTCGTCTGCACGGATCTCCGCCTTTGCAACGATCGCAGGTTCCCTGCCCCTACGGCCGTCTACATCCCTGACATATTAAATAACCAAAGCATTCGGTCTTTAGAGCTCCGTAAACACCCGCCATGTCGTTCAAATGATCATGATGCTTGGTATGAGCATGCCACCTTTTCCTCCTTGTCCAGCAAGCTGGCAGCGGAGTCCATCGTGTGGAATAGGACAGAGAGATGAAAGTCTTCCTCCCACTGCATTCGTCTTTATGGAAAACAAAGCCTTCAGGATACCGAATTATTGAAAAACTGGCGGTGATATTGATATTTCCCAGCTTCCCCCCAAGGCAGAGGGACAAGAAGAAGAATCCGCAGGGTCGCTGCGTAATCGCTGGGTGAGTAACTAGCGCGGTATTTGCTTTAAACTGACCCAAAGGAATACTTCCTGTCGAATCTCTTAGGTTGGGGTAGCCTGAGAGTGTTGAGGAATGAATCAGGAAATAATCAACGGCTTCGCATGTAGGTAGTACGTAGTTAGGCAGGAAACGATACGGCAACGCGACGCGTCAACGCTTGCCGATGAGCTTGCTGCTCCTCTCCATCACGAGTTGCCTGTAGACTACTGTCCAATGGCAGTTTGTTCCCAACCCCCATTCTCGTCAACGCCATGTCTGCATCCTCACCGAACCACCTGCGGAGCTGAACATGGCCCCTATCATCGCGTTCAGCGTGGCATGCGGAAGTGTCGGTGTCTACCCCGCGCTCGTATCGAACCGCCTCCATCTTCCACCAGCTCCAGAATCACACACTGGGGTCGGTCGGTCTATGGCACAGTGCGGGAGGAGAAGCCATGTTTGCGAGGTGCGCTCTTCTCCTTCCGATACAGTGTTGACTCTCAGCACTGTTCTCTGATCTGTTATCCACTCTTCCGGCGCAGCGGTTGTCCCGTGTCTGAGCGTGTTGGGCGCACACTACGTCGCGGACGAGGCGATTTCTGCTTTGTTTCGAAGGTGATTGCCGGGCGCTCGATTACCACTGCTTTTCTGTCGGGAAAGGCACTCGGCGTCCTCCGCGCTGACCCCAGCAGGTGGGCGCTGAGCCTCGGGCTCACGCCCGGGCTGCACGCTGCGCTCCAGCCGCTTCATGTCTTTGCTGACCGGTGGGTCCCGCCCCATATTCTCTTCGAACCTGAAAGCGATAAAGTCATCTGCATCACGCACCCGCTCATGCATCTTAGTCTCGCGATCGTGACCGGCTCCACCTCCCTTTCCGCCCTCCTCACGCCGGCGGAGCGAGCTCGTCCCAGCCTCTCTAAAAGTACGTCCGCCCTACGCTCTTAGGGTCCCCGGTCCGCTTCTCGGGTTCCTTGTACCCACGACCAAATCCTCCATCGCCTTCATCCGGGTCTCGTTCGCCCTCAAGGCCGCACAGGCATCCCTTTACACCATCCTCACCTGACTCTACACGCAGCCGCTCGCAGAGCATGCGAGCGTCCCCATGCGCACGAACGGAAGCGTACGGGAGTGGGCGAGAGGTTGTGGGTGCAATGAGAGAAGCGGGCGAGGGACGGTGGGTTGCGAGGTTGGGTGACTGTGGTCGCCGCTGCGGGGGCTGCGTCTGGCCGTTGTTGCAGTGGTACTTCGACTTCCATCTCGAAGAAATGTGATTTAGCTTTTGCATGTGTCCCATAATCAACAACGCCGTTTTTTCGACAGTCGAGTATGATGGCACAGCGACCTCACCAGCTTGCGTCCGTTCATCGTTAAGCTGCCACCAATAAACTGCTTGGCGCTTCTGTGCGTAGTGAGCCGCATTGGTAACTTGTAATCTGAAGTGTTCTCACAACAACAGACGGTGGTTGGAAAAAAGAAGTTGTTCATGAGGAACCACATGGCAGTACCGTTGCATGTCGCACGAAGCTTTACTCGAGCGTACGACCCTCAAACTCCCACAGCTCACCCTCCCTCGCCCAGTCTATGATCCACTCCTCCAGTGTCCATTCTGCCTGAGGTTCCTCAAGCGGGACCACCCACTCCCACTCCGAATCGTCCTCGCGGCGCAGCATCTCCCCCATCCGGGTCAGCTCCTCCTCCGACTCTGGCTCAAAGTCGTCCGCATCGTCCCACACCACAGACCGCATGCCCGGCCAGCGCGCGGCGGACGAAGTCGACATAGTCTAGAAAGCCGTAGTCCACCTCGGCCGTGGTGCGGTACGCGCCATCGTCGTCAAACACGCCGCCGAAGACGCACGGGAACAGGCTGGAGGCGTGCACGAGGTGGCGGAGGTTCGGGAGCCGGCAATACCCGCAGAGCCGCTGAAATTTCGAGATAGGGGCGATCGACGGAGGTAGGTCCACATCGTAGAAGAGGCTGAAGGAATCTCCCACCAAGACGAGTTCCTCTAGAAGGGGTGTGAGGGACGCCAGTTGAATGCATCCCTGTCGGAAGTGGGAGAAGCACGAGTTCTCGACGTTGAGAGCAAGTCGCTTCAGGTTTGGACCGACTGCAGTCAATATAATATGCCTCGGAGAGCAGGGGCGAGGTCGTCGGCCTCCGATAGAGATCCGTTCTAGTCCGACTCTTCTTCGTCATTATCATCATCGTTCGATTCCTCGTCCTCTTCCTCTTAACTGTCCAGGTGGACGTGGACACAAAGCGATCGAACCTCCGGTGCGCGCCTTCCTTCGAAGCTTAGCCCCCGAAAGAGCATTCGATGCAAGAGCTCGAGTCCCTCCCGGTCGGTGACATTGATCGAGGAGTATAGCGCTAGAAGCGCGGTGGTGTGGAGGTCATGATTGACGAGGCACAGCGCGGCGAGGGTGGGTGCATCGCGGGTGTACGAGAGAGGATGCGATGGCTCGGCGACGGATTCGATAATGTGGTGAAGGACATCGAGAGGAACGGGTGTGCGGGACATAGTGGGAGGATGCGACCGGAGGATGAAGGATGAGAGGAAGAACAAGTGCTGCAGACCTCGGATTGCGCAGCCGCACCTACCTCTTAAGTGCAACGTATCCATGGGAGAGCCTGGACGTCACGGTCAGGGCCGTCGGGGAAAAGTGAGAGCGGGGAACTTTCACTTCTCTTCCCGGTATACCCCTATACCCCTTAATTTTTATTCTCTCTATTACCCGTAGTTCTGTTAGTGACTCTCGAAATACCCAAAAGCCTAAAGTTACATGCAGCTGCGTCGAAGGACAAAGTGAGGGCTGTGCCAAGCTGTGTAACTTCAAAGCGAGTGCGCTGTCTTCCAGTTTCCAATTATCAATCATTAATATCTGATTTCGACAGTCAAGCCCAACAGTAATTGGCCTTCCAAATCAACAATACCAAGTTACAGGATGGATGCATGGGTAATCCGCTAGCTGTGCAAGTCCCAGAAGAAGTGCCGGTCAAGGTCGAGCTGCTGCCGCCGCTCGCAGAGAATACTAATTTAGTTTTTCCAGCTGTCCGTAAGCAAAGTATAGTCATTTCGCTAAGACTTGACTACAGAAGTATAAGCATTCGGGTTTAGGCAAGGGGAAGGCGTAAGCAACGTGTAAGTAAAGTATAAGCAATAGTACTTAAAGTGTAGTCAATTTGCAAAAGACGGCAGAATGCTTCCCAGGGTACCGAAAATCACCGGCTCTGTTACAGGCTTGGACGATGTGGCGAAGGATGTCGAGAGGAACGGGCGTGCGCGACATGGGGGGGGGGAGGACAATGAGCACCGGGTGTGTGTGTCGTGTATGAGGGAAGAGATCAAGGGGCGAACTTGGGAAGTGCGTTTGGGGGAGGAAGCCCGTGCGAGGTCCGTCGGGGAAACTGAGTGCGCGGTGCCAGAGTGCACTGATCCGCGCTTCTCTTCCCAATGTGCCCCTACGTCCGCTCATTACATGCTATTTTCTGGTCTGCTTGCAACATCCGTTTGTAGATATAATCCTCAAGTCCTCCCATTTTATCGGCCTTGCCGCCAATCGTCAGTTCTGTGAGTCCCGAGCAGCGTACCAATCACGTAGCCACACCTACCTCTTCCTCTCGGTTCTGAACTTCTGCACCTACCCAAACGTGCCTCTCCCATAAATCGTTGAACAAAATAAAATTAGGGTAGTTTCCATCACAACCTGCAGCTCGACTGTTTCCGGGGATACAATATCGCCGGTAAGTCGCGGCGATGCGCCGTCGCGGAGGTGCAAAAGTCTACTTGGGCACCCCGGCGGGTGAACCTCAGGCGTTTCAAAAGACCTCAAAGTGCCCCGAAGATGGGTAGGTGCTCAAAAGGTGCCAGCGGGACCAGGACGCTGTACGAAGGCTGAAGAAGGCCCTGTAGTGCGCAGACGGCGAGTCACGACTGGGGTTTCTCATCGCGGGCAGTGGCGGTACGATTAATGTGTCAAACTTCCTGGTCTTAGCCATTTGTGAGTCCATACATCCCACGCCTCAAGGACAAAGTGAGGGCTGGACCAAAGCATGTTGCTTCACAGCCATCAGCGATTGAGCTGTCTTCCGAGGTTCGTCTGTGAAAATCGACATGTCTTGCTACCCTTGGACATGCAGTGATTGACTTGGGAGATCAGTTGTTTCTATGAGTTACCTGAGAAGGCGAAAGCCACACGATAGCCGGAAGAGGCGCTGCTGGGACGGACGAAAACTGGCACTGCGGGCCTGGTGCATTGTTTAGAGGACGCCAGGCAGGTTCTGGAGGTGGCATTGCATGCTGTCGATTCATCATACTTACGTTTGGTAACTCCGAAACAAACAGGCCCGTCAGTGGGTCGGTTCGCCAACGCCTCGGTCTGTCCTCGACGGAGGTCGCAAGCAAGCAAGGTCGGCATTTGGAAACGACGGTCACCTGAACTACGGATTGCCCACGAGATAGTGGTATGCTAATTTGGGTAATCTTTTTGAGAGGCCGTGCAAGAAGTCTGCTAAACGGGTTGAAACGCTTTATGGGCTGTGGGCTGTGGTCACGTTGACCGCTTTCAAACACGCAGAGCAGCGACGAGCAGGGTCCAACAGGGAGGCAGCCGGCCAGAGTTGTACACGATTTGAGATTTGAAACCAAGAAATAGGTCTTTGGTGAGTTAATAATTGTTGTGAAGAAGTCAGGTGGTCACAACGCTTTCGCTCTCAGGAAGACAACGGCCGGGCATGCTAGCTCCACTGATTCCCATGAATGATTCAAAGCGACGCTGTTACATACAGAAGAATTAGCTTCTCCAGGACACGTGTTTCAAAAGAACGTTGTATTTAGAGATTCGGGGGTGTGGGAAACCATCGCACAGTGTTACGTAGTTTGGCGACGTGACTGCTTACATGCGATCATCACGTTCCTTATCGCGCCTTGGGGCCCTGGCCTTGCCCTTCCCCTTGCTTCTCCCTTCACCATCTCCTACCGCACAGACCGTAGCCCACCCGGTAACCGCATACCCATCTCCCTCCAGGATGTCGCCCTCGCCCACCGGCAAAGGCAGCGGCAGCTCGCGCTCCCCCGCGACGCCCCCCTTGCCGACGCACCTCGTCCGGGACCGCCGCGACTCGTCCGAGTCCGCGCGCTCCTCGACGCCGCTTCTCCTGCCAGACACGCCGCACCCCACCTCTGTCCCGCACCGCCTGCGCGTCCTCACCATCGCCGCCCTACTCCTCACGATCCCGCTCGTCCTCATCTTCTCCCCGCGCCTCCTCCGCTCTCTCCTCCCCTCCTCCCCCCACCACAGCCCACACCACTCGCACCCACCCCCGTACTGGACCGGCACGGCCACGCGCGCTGGCCCGAGCGCAGGCGCGCACGAGACGGCGCATTGGCCGCCCAAGGAAACGGACGGGAAGAAGGACGAGAAGTACTTTGGCACGCCGGTTGGGTACGAGGGCCCTACGCCCACTGGCGCGGAGCCGGAGGCGGTGCAGACGGCGCCGGTGTACTCTATCAATAAGGGCGCGTGGCCGCTTGTGCCGCCGCAGAGCAAGGATGGGGGAAAGTCGTACTTGAAGGCGTTCCAGTGAGTCCGGATCCCAAGCACGCAGTTGGAGTGAAAGCCTGAGTGCGCTCCACAGCCATCTCGGGAACCTCTGCCCTGCGTTCACTGCCGAGCCGTACATCCACGACATCACCCCTGTCATTCCACCGGGCTACGAGATTGGGCAAGTGCACCTCCTTCACCGGGTACGTTCCTCTTCCGACTCCAATCTCCTCGACTTCCATCCTCCCTTCCCTGGCGTCTTTCTTCTCTCCTCCCTCTCTTGCCCTACTCCCTCTTTCCTTCCCTCTTTCCTTCCCTCTTTCCTTCCCTCTTCCCTTCCCTCTTCCATTTCCTCCATCTCCTCGCTTCCCCCTGCCTGCCCTGCGGCCAACGACCCCTTCCCTTCTCAGCACGGTGCCCGCTACCCGACCTCAGCCGGCGGACCCGTAGGGTTCGCCATAAAGGTGCACGAGCATGCACAGCGCGGGAAACTCGCCTTCTCAGGCGAGCTCGCGTTCTTGAACGACTGGACTTACAAGCTTGGTGGGCCTCCCCCCCTCTCCTCTTCCCTCTTCCTCCCTTCTCTGGGAGGTGGTGACTGACAGAAATGATGCGTTCGTGTGCGTGCAGGGGCCGACATCCTCACCCCTTTCGGGCGCGAGCAGCTCTTCACCTCGGGCGTGGGGTTCCGTGTGCGGTACGGGCACTTGCTGGAGGGGTTCAAGAGGCTCCCTGTCTTCCGTACTACCACTCAGTCTGTCTCCCTCCTCCCTCCCCTCTCCCTCCTCCCTCCCCTCTCCATCCTTTCCCCTCCCCTCCCGCACTCCCTCTTCTCTCCCGTTCCCCAGCTGACACCTCCCCCGGGCCACAGGGACCGCATGCTCAAATCCGCGCACGTCCGTACCCCTCCCCCCCCCCCCCTGCCACCCTCCCTCCCAAAAACCTGACTGTTGGCGTTCTGTGCGAAACGGAGAGCAGAACTGGCTCGCCGGCTTCTTCGGCATCCCCTACGAGGAGCAGGTCCACCTCTCCGTGGGCGTCGAGGCTGCGGGGTTCAACAACTCGCTTGTTCCGCAGAGTGCGTGCTTGCCCTGTCCCCACCCCCCCTTCCTCGATCTGTCCCGAACCAAATTTGCTAATGGGAGTGCGTGATGGGATTATGGGGGGAAATAGAGATCTGCCCGAACGCAGTGAACGCCAACGCACGCAGGGGAGGACTGAATGCCGCGAGGCATATCGTGCGTCTTCTTCCTCCGCCCTTCCTCTTTCTTGAGAAAGGAAGGTTGTTGATTTGGTGGGCGAGAGCAGAACATTTCCCTCGCCCACGCTGTGGAGCGCCTCCAGCCGCTCGTCCATGGGATGAACCTGAACGTCGCGGATGTGTATAAGATGCAGGAGCTGTGCGCTTACGAGTGCGCCGCTTCCTTCCCCCTCTCACCTTTCCCCTCCCGTCCTATGCCCATTTCCCTTCCGCCTTTCTTCTTTCCTTTCTCCGCTTCGAGGAACGCTGAACGCTGAATCGCGCGCAGGACCGTTGCCCTAGGGTGGAGCGCCTTCTGCACGCTCTTCACCGAGAAAGAGTGGGAGGTGCGTTCTTGCTCTCATCCTGGCTTTTACATAATCCCGCTGATAGAACCCCTCCGTCTCAGTCCTTCGGATACTCCCTCGACCTCATCTTCGACCAAGGCTTCGGCTTCGGGTCCCCCACCGGTAAGGCGCAGGGGATCGGCTATGTGCAGGTGCGCTCTTTCTCTCCCTTTCCCTGTCTTTTTGGAGAGAGTATGCTGAACAGGGTAGGGGGAGTAGGAGCTCCTCGCCCGCCTCACTGGCGAGCGCATCGAAAGCCACAATAGCAGCACGAACGCGACGCTCGATGATAGTCCCGTCACGTTCCCGCTTGATCAGCCTATTTACGCGGATTTCACGGTACGCTTTCTCTACTGCCCTTTCCCCTTCCCGCCCCTCCCTGGACCTTTCTGGTCCTCCCCCGCCGCTTCTTCCCAAACCGCGGCAGCTAACACGGGGACACCCGGGCATCCAGCACGACACCGTCCTCACCTCCGTCGTCGCTGCCCTAAACCTCACGCAATTCGCCTCGCACCTCTCCTGGGACCGCGTCCCGCGCTTCAGCCCACACAACCCCCGGTGGAAGACGTCCGTCATCGCGCCCTTCGCGGGCAATATCGTCTTCCAGGTCCTTCGCTCCCCTTCCCACTCTTCTCTTTCTCCCTCCTCCACCTCCCCGTCTTCCCACTCTTTCGCTTCTTCCGAATCGCACCTCGAGTGGAAAGGCGTCCGCGTCGTCCTGAACGATGCGGTCCTCCGCCTGGACGGGCTGGGCGCGTGCGGCGCGAGCACGGGGAGGGAGGTCGGGCTGTGCGAGTTGGGCACGTTTGTGCGGGCGCTGAGGGAGACCGTGAGGGAGGTGGACTTTGTGGGGGACTGCGTGAGTGCTTCTTCTTCTGAGGGAGGAGCAGAAGGGAGGGAGATGGATGCTGATAGGGGTGGGGCCAGTTCGGGGACTATGTGGTTGGCCCTGATGAGGTCATCGAAGATGGGAGGCCACCGAGGAAGTACAGGTCCTGAGTTGGAGACGAGAGGGGGTTGGGAGGCAAGAGAGACCGGAGGCGCAGAGGAGAGGAAGGGAGGAGTTTTTAGGGGTTCTTTGATGGGAACAGATGATGGATTCGCATCGTACCGCATCGTACTATAGATGCTTCGCAGCCGCGTATTGGCACTGCAGGCTGTCAGGCGCTACTGGGGGTAGCCGGGCGACGGTGTATGCTGCGAGATGGAGGGCCAGCTCCTAGGCGTCCAGGACACGGTGCGGATCGGCTTGCAGGGAGCTAGGACGTGCTAAATCTTGCACCGGTGCAGGGTGCATTTGGGACAGTGTATGTGCAGGGAAGATGGGCAGTTATGATGAGCGCTGCCTGAGAAGTTGGCTGAAAGCGTGGAACCTAAAGCCGCTGCGGCTCACATCCAACAGTACCGACCACCTAAGGCGCCTAGCAGTATTCTCTCTACCGGTCTCCCGCTTATTGTCTAGTCTTCAAGGAGAAACGCAAGCCTACCCAAAGCATCAAGCAATCTCGACACGCGAAGTAGTTTCGTCACCTTTACAAGCTCTACGCGTACCTGCCCTTCTTACCAGGTCTGCGTCCTCTTCCTCTTCCTCGCTCGTCCGCAATGAATCGCCTTCGCGACTCCAAGATATGGCGATATATCAATGGATCCGACGATGATTACCCCGTTGCAGCTCTGCGCGACGTCCACAAGAACGAAGCTCGGGTGGAAACCATCAAGACCGTCAGCTGGTTCCCTTGCGTACGCTCCGTCCTACTCGCGAATGGGCTCTTTTGGGATCTTTGCGCTCAATGAGGATACAGGCGTGCCTAATCAGTGGG
This sequence comes from Basidioascus undulatus, assembly GCA_000826855.1. Lineage (NCBI taxonomy): Eukaryota > Fungi > Basidiomycota > Geminibasidiomycetes > Geminibasidiales > Geminibasidiaceae > Basidioascus > Basidioascus undulatus. The sequence goes on from JTLS01000038.1 coordinate 36,849, forward strand.
ACGGTATTACCTGTCGTCATTATACCGGTCCTCAACATTACCCTCGTACGTAGTTTGAGGCTCGATTAGAACCTGCGGCAGCCGCTGACCTCTTGGAAGAAGATTGCTGCTTTTGTTGCGTCTGTCACCCTCGTATACAAGAAGGATATTGGACTAAGCTACTCTATGAGTAAGCTATTCCTTTCGAGCACCACCCTAGCGTACCTTCGAGCAGCTCACCGTCGTGGCAGTCCCGATCCTGTCCTTTATCGTCTCGCTCCTCCTGGTCTTCAAGAACTCGACAGCATACCATAGGTGTGTCGCGTCGTATTTCTCAAATAGGCGGACGTTGAATGAGTATTCGTGCAGATGGTACGAAGCCAGACAAACGTTTGGGACAGCATGCTCTTATGTCCGTGCAGCAACAGGCGCCCTCTTTTGGTTAAGGCTGAACATCGGGACGTTCCCCATAGATACGCAACCTCTCTCGCCGCATATGGGCTGAGGCCCAGCCTCAAGAGAACCTCCCTATGATGCGGGAGCGGGTCTGCAAGGAGAAGCTGAGGGCGCTCCAACTCCTGTGAGTGAACTTCTGCATCCCCTTTCTCGGGAACTCCAGACTCAAAGCGCCGTGCTACGGGAAAGCGGATGCTTCATCATCTCCCTCAAGCACTACGTGCGGGGCGAGCCCGGTCTGCACTGGGAGGACTACGAGGACTTTGTCCCCCCGGACTTCGACGCGTCCGTCAGCGGCTTTGGAGACCTCGCTTTCTTGGACATGCGCGCTGCTTCGACGATGCCCCCGCGTTCGCCGCCGCCCGACGCGCTGCCCAAACCCGACTTCCGCGACGAGGCTGCGTTTCCGTACAGCTCGATCCAGAGGAACGGCAGGGCTGCGAGAGAGGCACGGCCCCTACTCGTCACGACCCACCAGGACATCGATATGATTCATCTCCCGACTGGACCTTCCGTGCCATTGCCGCTCCTGTTCGTCATGTTTCTCTCCTAGCCTGGAGGACTGGAGGAAGTCCTGCTAATATAGATCCAACAGGGTGACGCTCGAGCTCACAGAGTGCATCGAGCGCTGGCGACGAGCTGGAATCGTTAGCAAGTCCGGTGCGTCGTCGGAGTGTCGCCGTTGCCTGCCCTGCTTCAGCTAAATGACTTTGCCTTGGGATAGCTGCGTCTGGTATGCAGAAATCTGTAGGCGATATGTGCGAGATAGTCATGCCCCACGAACGGGTGAGTAAGAGGCACGTCTTGCTTTAGGGTCTTCGCCTCACGTCAACCTCCCTTCTCTAGCTTGCAAGGACACCGGTGGTAGGTCGACATGCTTCCGTTGCAAATCCGACCCAACTCTGTTGGGATTAATGGAGATACACATGAACAGCCAATCATGTATTTCGTTCACCTCAAACAAGTCAGTACTAGTCTTCTTTTCGTCTTGTCATTCTAACTCTGAAAGGCCGGGACAGTGTGTGCTCCTCTACCTCTGCGCCTTACCATTTGCCCTGGGTCCGCTTTCCTCCTCAGCCTCTGCTACTTCCACTGAAACCACTGCTAGTGGGCGAGATGGGATGGATAATGGTCCCATTCGGTAAGTTAGGACCTCAGTGTCACGTGCCACGCTGCCTACAGGCCATGTTCACCGCTTTATCTCAGTCACTATCGTCGCGTTCACGCTGATGGGTGCGCACTCGAATTTTCCGATGTGGAGCGCCGAGGCAGCTGAAGAAGACTACTTCGCAAAGGCATCGAAACGATCTCATGGTGCGTTCATCCCAACCAGCCTCTGAAGCTTCATTAACTTCATTCCCCTCACAGGAAAATTGAGCGCCCCTTCAGTGCGTCCTCATCCTCTTCCCAAATGTCGGCATACTCACCATCCACTTCCAGAGAAAAGTAGGAACGGCGTCCCATTAGGTCACCATTCCCAGGGCTTGTTCGACCCTCAGGTAGCGTACTGATCCGGCACCAGCGCCGCACAGATCTGTTCTGCGCAGACATCAAGGCGGAGTTGCGATACCTGTGGGAGGACATTCAGAGGCAGGCGGAGGGGGCACTGCCATGAAGCTGGCTTGGAAGCAGCTACTACTGCCCCCCCGCTTAACAAGACTGCGCGTGGGTCAAGCCCTGAAAGATGGTGTTCGCGAGACATGCAAACCTTGCGCAGACCGAAAACGCTTATAATCCTATATCACAAACACGAAGATCGCGATCTCCTCAGTCAGGTCCTAACTATACCCCCAAATCCGCTCCTCCCGGAGTCCTCGTCCCCGGCCCCCTGGATCTCCCCCCCGGCCT
>JTLS01000380.1:0-20174 GCA_000826855.1 Basidioascus undulatus
TGATGTCCGGAATCGGGTGGCCCGCGTCTCTGCAGGCCTTCATCACCACTGCCCTCCCGCGCTCCTTCTAGTCAGTATCACTGCCGTCGCTGCTACGCACGAGCCAGACGCCGGCAAGCCCACTTCCTCGACTCAGGGAATTGGAATTTCCAAATTCAGTTCTACCGATTAAGGTCGCGTCCCGGGACCGAAAAAGTAGGAAGTAGGAAGTAGAAGGAAGTGACCCCACGCACCGTCCGCGCCGTACTGCTGCCCATCAGCAACGATATCCTCGAACTCCAATCCGACCTGGCAGTTCAGACAGAGCGTCGCGTTGGCCGCCATGCCGGCGGAGCAGTAGCACTCATTCAGGCCTTCGAAGTTCAGGCCGGTCGAGGAGGAGGTGGAGTCCGCCTCGGTCAGGTTGCAGTTCTACCCGCCCGTTTTCCGCCCGTTCAGCAACATGGAAGAAGGAGCAGGAGGAGAGGGGAAGGGGATGGGGATGAGTAAGACGGACGAAGATATAGTACTGACCCTCGTCGCACCCCGTGCAGGACTCGGCAAGGTCGGACTCTTCATCCCGCGCTTCGAGGCGGAACGCATGTGCGGAGAGCGCGAGGAGGGGAAGGAGGAGCGTGGCGCGCATCGTTGCCTTCAGACTCTCTTTGTGTGCTTCTTGAAAATGAGTGTGGGTGTGAACGAGCGTAGCGAGCGTGCCGGAAAAGAAGAATGGAAGAACGGGAGAGAGACTGGGAGAGGAAAGGGGGAGTTAAGATCGCAAAGTCCTTTTGTGTGTCTGCAGTGCAGGTCACGAGGCCGCGTCGATATGTATCGATATTCAGGCACATCAAGGTACGGAAGTGGGTTGCGGACAGACGGACGGAAAGGGGCAGACGTATTAATAGCTGTGCTTGGCGGGATGGGCGCAGCCTACGTACTACGTAATGTACTCAGGCGGACGACCGAAAGATCTTATTGCCGGTCCTCTTCCCTCCTCACCTTCATCATCTAGGCCAACCTTGACTGCCCTGACCGCCTTGCTTTTCATCGAACGAGGCTTACTTACTCACCATGTCCTACGAAATCGATCAAATAGAACTCGAAATTGCTCAAGTCGACCAGGGCTTTCACTCGTCTTCTCTCTCGTCCGGCTTAGCAATCGAATCCTCTCCGAGCCCTGCTCCGAGCTTCGCGTCCGAGCTTCCTCCAGTCGACGGAGGGCGCGGGGCATGGACGTATTTGGCCAGCGCCTTCCTCGTCGAAGCTCTTGTCTGGGGTTTCCCGGACAGCTATGTGTGTTCGCGTTTCTTCATGTTTTCGTCAGTCATCTGGGCGAGCTGACCCCCGCGTTCACAACAGGGTGTCTTCCTGAAGCACTACCAGACGCACCCACCCTTCTCCGAGGACTCAACGTCGCTCTTGCCTCTCACTGGTGTCCTTACGACTGGCATCATGTACATATCCAGCCCGGCCTTCATCGGGGTCATGAACCGCTGGCCCGAAGTGAGAGGCCCGAGCAAGTGGTTGGGAGTCGCGGCCTGCTCTGGCAGCCTTTTGGCTGCAAGCTGGGCTACCAAGGTGAGCCAAGCTGGAGCGCCACATTCTTGCATCAATTCATGCTCATCTCGGGACCGTGCAGGCTTGGCACCTTGTCCTCACGCAAGGCGTGCTCTACGGGCTGGGCGGATGTGCGTGATATCCGTGGTATCCGCGTTGCTTGCGTTTCCGAGCTTTTCAACTAATGAGACTCTATCTAGCACTTCTGTATCAGCCGACGGCCTCCTATACCTCGGAGTGGTTTGTCGCCAAAAGGGGGCTGGCCCTGGGCGTCGTATTTGCGGGTGAGCCAGAATCCTCCTGAAGTTGACCGGCGAGCATTTCTGACGAGAAGTGCAGGGACTGCGGTCGGTGGACTCGTGCTTCCCCCAATAATCGAGGCTTTGTTGTCTCGTTATGGGGTTGCGATAACGCTTCGCGCATTGGTTAGTAGTTCTGCCATCGCCAAAGCACGACACTTATTCAGGAATCCAATATCCAGGCTCTCGGGGTACTTGTTCTTCTTCTCATTACCATGCCCTTCCTCCGAGGGCGTCTGCCGGCGTCCAGGGCAGCTCGGTCGGGCCGTGAGCATGGGCAGGGCTGGGAGTGGAACTCCGCCTTCTTCGTCTTTGTGATCGCCAACACGCTCCAGGGTCTAGGCTACTTTATTCCCAGCTTGTACCTTCCAAGTAAATTCAAAGTTTTGCGTACATTGACCATTTGCGGATTTATCGCTTGATGCTGATTACGGACTGCAGCCTACGCGGAATCGTTACGGTTGCCGAGCTCCGTCGGATCCGCGGCTGTGTCATGCTTGAACGGTACGTTGTTATCTCGGGCGTCTTTCCCGTATAAGACGAGATGTTCATATTTGGCTTCAGGAGCCGGACTTATCTCCCGCCTCTTACTCGGTGCACTGTCCGACCGCTTTTCTCCGTACACTCTCGCCACCAGCAGTCTGCTTTTATCAGCTATGTCGGTTTTCACCCTTTGGGGACTCTCCACGTCTCTCCCGTGTAAGTGCTCCCTCGTGCGTCCCAGCCGCAAGTGACTGACCTTTTCCACTACCCCTCCGCAGTGCTGATCGTTTTCTCTCTCTTGTACGGCTTCTTCGCCGCCGGGTATCCTTCTCTCTGGGCGGCCATCATCGGCCGGGACACCTCGCCTTCCCGCTTCTCGACTCTCTTCGGCATCCTCTGCGTCTCCCGCGGGCTCGGCAACTTGCTCACTGCGCCGGTTTCGACGGGCCTGCTAAAGCGCACCCTGGGCACGGGTGTCTTGGGCGGCTATGCACAGCCTTACGCGGGATCGCACAGTGGCACTTTCGGCCCGCTCATTGTATGGGTCGGTGCTTTGCTGGCCGGAGCTGGGCTGGTCTCTGCTGGGATAGAGGGTGTCCAAGTCCACCGGTTGAAGGTTAGAGCATGAGCCTCGAATGCATCAGTGCCCTTCTGCACGCGTGTTGCGAGATTTGTGTGCGCTCTTAAAGTGTCTGATGTCCATGTTCGCTGGAATCAATCGAAATCCTTATCTGTCTGGAGAGCGTGCGGCTTAAATAGCCGCGACGGCTGCCGCCAGCTTCGAAAGGTATCGACCAACCGGTATGTTGCGGTACCGCGCTGTTCGTCGTCTCCTCCCATTCCGTTCGATTCAGGCCGATGCACTGTAGGCCAAGATCGGTGATGCTCCCATTCGTGCCACCGAAAAAGATGATTAAAACTCTGTGACATGAGGAATGGAATCGTTATTGAAGTACTCACGTGAGGCGTTGTCGGGTTGACGTTCTGCATGTCCTCCATAGCGCCAAACCAGCTGCGAGGATCGTTTGGTTTGAGTTAGAATTGAGGGTCATAGACCAGGAGAGACTCACGATACCGCTCAACCCATTTAGTCAAGTCCACGAAGACCTGCGTTTCTGAGAGGAAAGCCACAATGTCGTCGTAATTGCATTGCGGGCCGCCGTTCTGTGGCAACCGTCAGTGGTCGTCTAGAGTGCAGTAGTCAAAACGCTTACAAAGTCTTGACACTGTTCGCGTTACATGTTGGTAAGACTATTATCTCAAGATACGACCTAAGAAGACGTACAGCCCACTCCGTGACCCAGACGCTCATGTCGAACGTATCGTGCATGTCTTCCTGTGTCGCAGCGCTGTGGTCAACGGCGCTCGAACAAACCCAGCTGAAGCGCACTCACCAAGTACGCCTTGAATCCCTCCAAGCTCGTGGTATAGTAGTGCAGCGCCAGAAAGTTGAACCCGCACTGGTCTCCGCATTCGGCGGTGAAGTTGACCAGCCACTCCTTGCTGTGGGTCAGCGCCGGGGTGCCGAGCAAGATGTCTTGCGCTCGGAGCGGTTCCAGGTGCTCCTTCCAAATCGCAACGCCTTCTGAAACAGTCAAATTGGCCTGCTCATGGAAGTTCGGTCTGTGAAAAATGCTCAGTATCCTCTCGATTCGGGTATATCGAAGACGTACTCGTTGAAGATTAGCACGTGAGACGTACAGTGATATGTAGTTCCATTTGCTATTGGGCCACGCCAACTCGATCTTCGCACTTAGATTTTGAGCGCGGGCGGCAGCGACACACGACGGGATGAGTAACGATATTCGAGTGAGCGCTAGTCTCAAACTGACCCGGATGGACTCTGAGAAGCCACTCACTGGGCTACACATCACCCCGCACAGGCTGGCTTTCGACATGGCTACTCCTGCTGTCGATGCAGAAGCCAGGTCGGGTAGGAAGAGGTACGCGGTCTTCCTTGACTTTGCGACAGCCTACGACTCCCCCACAGTGGGAGCGAGAGACCGAGTCCTGAGCGCTCGAGGGCACCCCTAGAGTGGCGCTCCATGATATGGGCTCTGACGGGGCAAGCCTGGTGGTGAACGGCCAGCGCCTGCCCCCCTTCCGCCGGACCTGCGGCTTTACCCAGGGGAGCCCCGCATCACCCATGCTATTCAACATCTTTATTGACCCCTTGGTCAAAGGACTGAACGCCGAGGCAGACCTTGCATTTGACAGAGACGGCTGCACCATGCCAGCATCCTGTTTCTTCGCAGATGAGGGTTCCATTCTGACGCGAACCCATGCTGAGGCAGCCCGCCAGAGCAGCACGGCATGCACTTCAATGTGGCCAAGTGTGGGGTGATCTCCCGCGACCCTGCACCACTGACGCTCTATGGACAGGCTCTCCCCAACGTTCCCACCTACAAGTACCTTGGGATTCCCGTCGAGTGGGGGGTGCAGACTGGGTAGGATCGATCCTCTCCTCAACAGCCAAGACGGACGGGCTGCTACCATGACCGCCCTTCGCTACCTGATCCCCCTCCTTTCGCTGCCTGGTGCAAAGCTTTTCCCTCCGGATTTTGACGCTGGCCCAGTCCCTTTTGACATGTTCCCTCTCCTGCTTCCCGCCCTTATCCCCCCGCCTCCCGTCTCCTGTCCCCCCGCCCCCACCTTAGAAGTCTACTCCCCCAGCAGCCCACTAGAAGCGTCGCATGCAGAGCTCTTAACGCCTAACCTTCTCGCACCCCATCGATACAATTTCACTTGCTACCTGAAATCACGTCGCAGTATCCTATTCGCCTCCCTCCTCTTCGAGTTTTCCGCCGCTGGCTGATAACAGTCGCCCAGGACGCCGAAGATGCTTGCGAAGCTCTGCCGCGCGCAGAATCTCACATGCATTCTGACAGAAAGAGAAGCTCAACTTAGGGCAAGAGTGCAAAAGCGACAAGCAATAAGGTCAATAGCGGCTAAGATTCGATACCTGTTGTTTCACAACCCCGAAGCAAGCCCAAACCCCACGCAAATGACTCCCCCTAAACCCCGAAGCGAGCAACAGCACGGTTAACCTCCTCACAAGTGTCCGAGAACTCCCCTCCATTGTCAACAACCAGGTCCGCGATGTCGCGGATCCTGTCCGCCCCGCGCGAGCGCTTGACCTCGTCCTTCGAGGCATCGAAACGCCCTCCCTGCGCCTCGGTCCGGCTGCAGCGCAACTCGAGAGGGGTGTCCAAGTAGACGACCAGCAGCTTCGAAGCGGAACTGTGCGAGCTGTTTGTCGGCTTGTCGAGGGTGTTGGACAGCTCTCCGGGCACGCCGTTGCCGATCAGCTCGCGTAGTCGACGAGTTAGCTCGTAGCTGTGCAAGCTCTCAAGGGTAATGACCTTCAGCCAGCGGTGCGCGCGCGAAAAGCGATCGAGTTCATGCACAAGCTCGAGGGCCTGCTTGTCCTCGGGGAGGTCGTAGATGTGGCGTCCGAGCCGCGCACCAGCCAGCTCGAGCAGGTACCCAATCTTGAGGCGGAAGGCGCCGCCGTTCGAGGAAAAAAAAGCGCTCGAGACGGTAGTGGTTGCCACCGTTGACTTGCCGCACTCCGACAGGCCCCCAAAGGCCGGGCAGCAGCGCAAGTTCTGGAGAAGGGGCGTCCAGGAGTTCCCGACACCGCACAGACGCTGGAGCGCTTCAGTAAGTTTGCCCAGAGTCTCCATGAACGTCTCACCCTTCTTGCGAGTGATGACGAACGTGTAGCGGCCCGCGGCGACCTGGCGCTCGAGCGCTTCATGAAGGAGAAGCTGGTACTGGCGGTAGACTTGAGTGACGGGCGTGGACCGCTCCTCCTCCTTCAGACACCATTCGACGGCGTCTTCGAACGTGCCGGCACGACGCAAGAGCAGACGGATAGTCTCAGTAGGGAAGCTGGCGCTCTTGCTGGCCAGGATGACGCTGAGACGCTGCTCCGCTTCGGAAACAGTGATCGAGTTCCGAAGGGCGATGCGTGCCACGCACACTGCCTCGAACATGACGGAGGAGCGATCGAGAACACTTCCAGGAAGCGAGAAGGTCTGACCGCCGACCACGATGGACTTGGAACGACCGTCAGCGTGCCCGGGCCCCTGAGCGACTTCGAGACGGGCTGTGCAGGCTTGGAGGATTGTCTGCACAAACTCGTCGTCGGATGCTCCACCCGACAAGGATGCGAGCTGGCCATCGATATCCAGTGGTCCGAACCACCAGGTGCCGAGAGAGCCTTCGGTGATCATGGCATGCATCACGGGGTCGAACAGAGGAATGCCGCCGACGTGCTCCAAGGGCCATGTGCGAGGAAAGAGACTGAGCAGGGTCGTCTTGCCGATGTTGTCGGGACCCGAGAGCGAGATAGTGAGTCGAGCGATGTCAGTCATAATGGTGAGGATAGATGCGCTGATAGAAGTGGCTGTTGAGTTGGAGGGTGGAGTCGATCGAAGGAAAGGAACAGGGAAGTGAAGACGAATGACTGGGAAGACACGAATGACTGGGCTCCAACGGCGCGGCAAATCCCAAATGACTCGTTCCCCGACCATGGCGACCTTTTGGAAGGCATAAAGGGGGTGTGTGTGGAAACGGGGGACTCACATTTTGTTTGGACAGACGCATTCCACATACACAGCCCCAAAACCGTCCGCAATTGCAAGCTTCCGCCAGGCACGCTCGTGGCTTTTATCTTATCCTGGAATTTGGGGTTGTGAGAGCGCTGAGCACGGAATGCACTTTTGCAGAATGTCTCAAACCCCCTCTCATGTCGATTATCACCATAGCTGACCATGAGCACTATAATGTTGCTGCTTTCGCGGCGTTCGGGCACCAGCACAGACTGGTGGGGCTTCTCGTGGGCGGAAGCACAGTTTATGCGTATGGAAGTGCTTTCACAGCCGAAACCCGTGACTGGGACGGCTTTGTGTTGGTTCAGACAGGCGGAGACGTCCTAGCCCTTCTCGCAGCGCCCGATGCGCTTGCAGCTTTACTGGTGGTGGAGACCGACGTTCACCACGGATCCATGGTGCATAAGCTGCTCGAAGGCTCACTGAGTACATCCAATCTTTTGTACGACCGCTTTCGCTTCGCATCGACGGGCATCAATAAGAGCATCAAAATTCTCTCGTACGATGCCCTTCTAGCCTGGAAACAGTCACGGCATCCTTCGACCCTTCGTATCCTGTCTACGAGGACATCTGGAGACTACAGCCTGTCGAAACTTACACTTTCCAAAACCCTGAGCGCGCTTTTTACGTCTTGCACGATGCAGACGTGTTCGTGTCCGGCAGAGGCGGGGACTCTGCTCGTCTCGGCATCACGACAGACCTCATAACCTCTGGAGCTTGGCTCCCGCTCAGCGGTGATTCAGGGTCCGTAGCTTTTGCGTGTGGACCGGGAACGACGCAGATGCTTACAGACGGTCTCGCCAAAAAGCTTCTGAGCCTTCACTCTGCGCGGCTTCCTCTCGATCTGAGCTCACTGTGGGCGCGTCATCACTGCTTTGAGCCCGAATTTCGTCAATCTATCGAGGGGTGGGCATGTCAAACGGTCAGCGATTACACTATCTTTACACCCTCACCCAGATGCCCTCGTTGACGGAAGGAACGCCCACGATGTTCTTCTGGAAATTCAAGCCGCTGGAATCCGCTGAACAGCGGGCCGCGAACTCGAGTCTGTGGCACCTGGACCTCCGAGACTTGGTGCACCTGACTCTCGAAGATTTGCCCCTGTTCGAACCACCGTTGCTTTCAAGTGCCCTGTCCTTGATTTTTCTTCTAACTCTGCGGCAGGACTTCTTCAGCTCGGTCAGACGCACGGCAATAGCCTTCCCGACAGGCTATATTGGAAGGCGTCTTCAAACGTGCTCCACGAAATTGCTGGAGCTGCCGTCATTCGGCGCACCCCGTATTCGCACCGCTGCCAGCTTCCGGGGGCATCGAGCATATGTACCTAGTCTGAATTTGTTTTCTACCCCTGACGCGAGGTTGTGCTGCTGGCCCAAAGTCGCATCGAGCAGCTCCAACTCCTCGACAAACCTCGCCTCAGTGGCTCTTTTGATAAGGTCGCCATCTCTCAACGCGGCCTCGATGCAGTGACACTCGTGGCTATGCAGCGGGCTGAAGACATGCTCGCTAGGTATCTCTCAACTGCTTGTTTCAGCGTTCCAGCCTAATCAAGTCCCATTAATCGGTTTTACCATGACCGACTCGAGGAGAATAGCCGCATGGCACTCTTTTACTTGGAGGCGTTCCATTGGGGGACGGTCGCTTCCTAGCAATCAAGCAGTTTCTTCAGGCCGACCTCGCGCTGATTGGGCGGACTCAGCCGAGTCTCGCTACGCTGTTCGGCCTCGCTCAGAAACGACTTCATCCCACCACTTGCTCAAACGACCCGGTTGCAGCGGGCCATGGCGACTTGCACGGTGGAAACATCATGATACCGATCTCCCTTGCACCGCATCTCTCCTCTACTTGCAGTGCAGTTTCAGCGACTCCGCCACCTCTTCACACTTCCTCCCAGTAACGCGTCGGTTCTCTACGTCGACTACGAGACTTTTGGATATCATTCGCTGTGGCTCGACATGGAGAAACCACTGTACAACAGCTCGGTTTTCCCTTAGTTCTGTGCCAATTTCCTGGTGCTTGACCTTTTTACAGACGCGTCATCTCTGCACACCTCCTTGAGGGTCAACCGGGCGAGGCAGATAGTCCCTGCAAGATTGATCTGACTTTCTCGCCCTTGACTTTCAACCTTTTCGGCGACTTGAGCCAGTTGGGGACATTGTTGGAAGAGGCTTGCTGGAGATCATGGTTCACTACGTGATAGAGCCCCTCCTCACTCACCAGACCGGGGTCGTGGCACGGGACAACATGCCAACCCACGAGGGTAAGCACAATCACTTTGATTGAACCATGTCACGCACACACTGATAATGAACGATTATCACTTAGAAATTGTGAGACGCAGTTTGGACACTCTTTCATTGGCCCTCCTTTGTTGCGCAATGCTCTCGAGTAACTTTGGCAGCCGCCCAGACATGCTGTGGGCAAACGTTGCCGTCAACCTCTTGTTAAGGGACATGCTCGATGGCTCGGAGGGCGCTTTCAGCCAGCTCTCGTCGCTGTTCTCATAAAATCAGACATATAAATCGTGAGGATATATGTCGCAATGTGTAGCGACGTCGAGTCAATACTGATCTAAATTCCCAACGTAGTATTTTCACCGGCAAGGCGAGGTCGTCACCGTTCAATTTTCGTGCTTCCATTTGCTCTTCTTCGTATACTCCACTACTATGCCCGTTTTCGATACCCAATTTTCTTCTTTATGGCAAAATGTAATTGCAACTTGCCAGAACAGAAGTTCTGCGTACTGAGGAAGGCAGTCACCATGGTCCTCTCGAAGGCCACCAAGCAGGGGAAGGCAGACAGCGTGATCCGTGAATCTTCCCGATACTCTGCAAGATTGGTGCTCGAGCGTGCGTTCACGCATCAGGTCCTGGCGCACGAGCGGAGGGAGCAGATCGTCGAGGAGGTGCTGGATGATTTTGGGCGGCAAATTGCCAACTATGATCGATCGGTGAGGGAGGAGATCGGCAAGGTCGTCAAGGCGTTTTGGTCGGACTGGACAGAGCTGCCTCTAGAGATCTCCGTTCGATGAAGAGTGGTGGCGGTGGGGCTCATGAACAAGAGAAATGATTCATTGCGCCCAATTGTTGGCTTCAGCATCGATGAACATCTCAGGATGTCGTATATCTAGCCGCGCCGGTCGTCCGGCCAGCAGTGAAGGGCTTTCTTGAGAACCGGCGGCCAGCACCAATCATCTCAACTCTCATATCAGCCTGGCAATCATCGGAGTTCTCTAGACTCTAGCTGTTTGGTGCCAGCGCGCAGGCTGCACGCGTTCCCTCTGGCACTGCAGCGCCCCGCATTGCAAAGCGGTATGGGTTCATGTCAACCATGATGGTAGCTTGCTCAGGATACGTTCACCAGATGAACTAGGGAATAATCATATTCGAGGAGGAAAAGCCAAATTGAAGACAACGCGCACGCCAATGACAGTCGGTGCAAGAACTGGCTGGCGACGAGGTCATACGCGGTGCAGACCACAAGGTGCAGGTCTGCTGCGATCTCAGAAAGGTGGAAGAGTAGACTATTGCTAGCACAGGATGAGGCATGGCGAGGCTGACGCTGCTCGCAACGCAGCGTCGTCGGCTCAGCATGGGTCATCAACGCGTACATGCAGTGTGGAGAGGTTTACATACATCAACCGCAAACCAACTGTCTCGCAGAAACCAACAGCCGCAGCGTATCTCAAGCCCCCTCCCCCGCCCCCTCCCTAACCAGCGGTGTTCTCTCGTCCGCGCCCACCACCTCCTCTCCCACCCCATTCCTCCCATCCAACCTCCTCCCAAAATCGTCCACCCCCAATCTCCTCTGCCTCCCCTTCCAAACTACACAAATCCCCAGCAAGCTCCCCTGGAGCACACCCGTAACCGCATACGGTAGCCAGCTCGTCCAGTCCGTGCCCTCGCGGAGGGCGATGCTGAGCACGAAGATGACGGACCCGGGGACTTGGATCGCCATGGTTGGAATGGAGAGCGCGCCGACGAGGCGCGTGCGGAATGTGTGCTGGATTTGGGGCGCGTATTGGAGGGTCGCTAGCTGCGGGTGGTGAGGGGAGGGAGCAGGTTAGGGAGCAGGAGAGGGAGAGGGACGGAGGGAGAGGGGCGCACAAGTGTGGCAGAGAGACCGAGGAAGGCCGCCCAGGTCTTCAATGCTGGGGAGGGGTGCGCGAACGAGGGGGTGGAGGTAGTGAGCAGGAGGGTGATGAATATGCCCAGGGCGCTGTTTCCCCTTCCGCCATTCAGTTCCCCCGGCGATCTTCTCCCCGGAAGGAAGGGAGAAAAGCCAGGACGCACAGATGGATCGCCACCACCCACGCGAGCGTCACAGCCAGCCTCCACTCCGCGGTCGTAGCGACCTTCGGGGCCGTCTTCCCATTCTCGCTGGCGGGGTCTTCCCCGGCGGCGGGGGAGGCGGACGCGTCGCGGGAGGCTGTGCGGGAGAAGGCGGAGGCGTAGCGCCGCGAGAGAGGCTGCACGACGGCGTACTTGATGTGCGGGGGGAAGTAGATGAGGAAGAGGACAAGGCTTTGGGGATGGTTCTCGGAGATCAGCATGCTGGGAAGGTAGGGGGAGAGGATGGTAGGTGGGAGGGAGGACGCACATGACAGTGAACAGCGTCCACTGGATAGTGACCTGGATTATCCCGCCCAGGCTCTCCAAGCAGCGTCCAGCGCTCTGCGCAAGGCTCGGTCGATCAGCCCCGCTTGGAGGGAAGGGCGGTCCGCGGCACGACGCACCAGGTGCTTACAGCACCGCACGACGCCCCACTGGACGGTGAAGAGGTTGAGCATCGCGGAGGCGGAGGAGGTGCTTCCTGTGTGTTTCGCGTGGGGGTTGAGAGAGGGAAGGAGCGTTGAGAGATGGCTGGGGTGGGGGAAGACGCACCGAGGAGGAGGTACCACGGGCTGAGGCCCTCGCTCGTCTTATTCTTGATGATGCGCAGGTGCTGTTCTCCTATTACCTCAGTCTCAGAATCAACGAGGGTTTTTGTACATTTATACGCACCTGGGGAAGATACGAGAGCACCAACCCCACGCACAGAAACGCGGTCAGCGTCGTGGCGACCGCATCGTGCGACTGCCCAGCGCCCGGCGGTCCCCTCTGTTCTCAGCTTCTTCGGTGGCCATCAGTGTACAACAAGCGTACAGGATTGCAAGTATCCTCAGGAAGGGGCTTCATTTGGTGGAGAGGTGCTGCTGCTGGATGGTCGTCGTCGGTGGTCGACCCTTCAAAGGGTGGCGGCGCGTCCTGAGCGCGTTCGCGCGTCCAGCCGGATGCATTTCGCTCAGTCCTGTTCAGAATCGCCTGTTCAGAATCGCCGCTCCTGCAAGCGCCAAACCTGCACAAACAGAGCCCCAGAATGCGTGAATATAAATCATTACAAGTTTATGTTGGTGCTCAGGTCAAGATATTAGTGTCAATTATAATAAAGTCCAGCCCCTGTCCTCCGAGCCTCGAGCCTCATGACGCCGCCGCAGCTGCAGCGTCGCCAGGCATTTCCTCCCCCACAAGCTCCTCGTACAGCGCGTCTATCGCCCTATTCAGCCTCCTCAACTCCTCCGCGATCGCGTCCTCCCTCCCCGGCCACGCCCGCTCCCCGCTCAGCAAGTCAACCTTGGGGTGCAGGCAGCGTTCGAGGGTCCTGTGTCCTCCTTCCCCATCAGCACCTTCTCCTCTCCAAAAGTAAGACAGGACCGGGACTTACAGATTCGCATCTACCAGCGCAGCCTCCCCCGCATGCTCCCCTCCCCCATCCAGAAGCGCCCGACGCAAGAGGACGAGCTTCCGCTCCAGCGCGGCCTGCAGCGCTGCGTCCTGCACTGACAAGGAGGACGGCAGGGCCTTCGCGACTTCGTCCACGTTACGGAGCGCGGTTTGATACACTGGCGAGGAGTAGCGCATGTCGATGCTGTTGGATGTTCAATGTAATGGTGGTGGTGGCGAAAGGGGAACCAACCGACAACCCGCAGTCTACTACCTCTTCGCGAATCATAACGACCAGCACGGTCGTTGTCGAACGATCCAAAAAGTCCCCGTTAGTGTTGCATAATCCCCCAATAACTGATGCGTTCCGCGCACAGGGCGCAATTTGCCTCATGGAACTTTATATGAGAGCGCTAGGACGACGTTTCAAGGGGTAATCGAGCGCTGGCAGGATAGGAGCAGACCGGGCAAGCGCTACGGGCACGTTGCGAGTGTGCGAAAAGTTTTCAAGTCTGAGAGGGTGCTCGATTGCGAATAAAAAATCATCATCATTGGACTTCATTCTGCTGTTTTCAACAGCGTGAATGCAAATGTTGCGCAGCGGTGGACGCTCTGGGACCCAGTCGCTGCCACTATAGTACACAATTCGAGGCACCCACTAAGTTGGATTCAGTTATGCCCATGCTAGGACAGGGATACACGACTCATCCCATTTGTTTGAGGCAGAGCATCCCACGACTGAAAAAGACAATCCAACTGCTAGACATTCTCCCTCGGCACAACCAGGGACTCACTGCATTGGCAGGCGGACTTTCTCACCATAACCATTCAATTTCCGTTTGGCCATGTGATCTAGACTTGGTTAGAGGACATTCACTCTCAGCAGCTCCCGAGAGGGTACCGGTACACACGTCAGAGCCTGGCCGCACAGGCTAGGAAGTGATCCTGGTATGTCGCGGTGAGTGCCACGGCGATCCGTAGGCGCTGTCTTGTGCTCCTTACATGATAAGGCTGTATGTCGTCAGACAAATAAGGAGCGGGACTCCAGGCATTTGATCAGGCAGTGCAGCTGCACTGCCTGGCCAGCAGGGTGAGGCGGGCGGTGTCGAACAGTGTACCAGAGTCTCGCCGGAAGTAAAAGCACACTTGTAAGTCTTCGGAAGGGCCAAGGTAGTTCTTGCAGCTTGGTGGACCTGGTGAAAGGAGAACAGAAGAAGGTGGCAAAACAGCAGCAGCCCGGGTTCGAACCGGGGACTTCCAGATTTGCAATCTGACACTCTACCACTAAGTTACTGCTGCTGCGCCAATCTTTTCCCAGCTAATTTTTTTTTAAAAATCAATGACAGTTCATCGCCATCTCCTCTTTTCACGAACCCTGCCAGGCAGCAGGGGTCAGTTGGAGCACGTAGAAGGGCCTTATCTGAAGGCTTTGTAGAATCATGTTTCATCACAGACGGTACACGCATGCATCTGCCATGGTGGAGCAAAGCCACATCCGCACGGCTGCAGCGTCATTTTCAGCGGCGTACAGGAGGAGCTGTGGGCCCTGCGCAGCTGCCTTTCAGGCATTTAAAAGACGCATTCAATGGTGCAGAATCTAATCTTGGCTTGAATTCTCACCACACTCATACTAATCAACGACCCAAACGACATGACGACTTTCTCCTTCCTCGCCGTGTCGCCGTTAATAGCTTTCGCGAGCCCTGCACAGGCAGCTGGCAAACTTGGGCTGGCATGGCCCAATGGACCACATAATAACGATATATCCCAATTTTACTCTAACAGGTCTTCTTGGTGTAAGCTCCCTCGAATCTTTTTGGTAGGGGGTGTGGCAAAGCTGAAGATGTTGGGCGGCGCAGACTACTCGTAGTCCCCTATGTCCGGGTGTCACGATGCTATGCGGAGAGCAGCAGGTGAGCTGCCCAAAGTGACCGGTACTAGGTCTCAGAGCTCAGACTGGCTTCGGGAATAGGTCGAGGAGTGGACGAGCCTCGTCAACACCTCCACCTGGACATCAATGAACGTACAAGCCGCGCAGTGGTCTGAAAGTACATGTTTGAAAGTACATGTTTTCAGCATAGTCAACAAGAACCGACTCGCAAAATTTCGCCAGGATCGAAAACAACGTAGGACGATCAAATGGCCGAGGCCGCTGATTGCAACGGCGTGGAGCGCGTTGCCACCGACGCGGCGCAAACGCGGCACACGTCATTTCGCCCAGCCTGGTTTGCTGACGGTAACACTCTTCCTCCTTTCCTCCTTTCTTCATTCACATCGAAACCCTCACGCAGCTCACCTTGGCTCGTCACCATGTCAACACAATCTCAAAGAGGCGGCGGAACATGGCTGTGAGGGAGATGGGAAGTGAGGTCTGCGCTGTGAATGCACTGCCTGTGCTCTTGGGGAGCAAGGCCACGATGCACTCGCCCCATGATGTCGGTGTCCATGAGAGCACTGCAGCAAGGGTGAAGAGCCAGTGCAAGTGGGAGAGGAAGGGAGGGGCTTATCTGGGTGACCCACCAGCAGGTGGAGGATGCGAGCATGGAGTCCGTCTCCACCACAGGACTTGTCCTTGGGGTATGCCCTCAGGACAGCATGGACTGTCTCTGGCGTGATGCCCCATGCCTGTGCCTGGGTCAAGTCAAGTGGGGGGGCAGGGAAGGGTGGCTCACCTGGGGGGTAATGCCCCTTGTCCGAGACACACTGCCGCCGCTCGCGTGCCTCGTCTCGTCTGCGACTGACTTGGCTGGCCCTACTGCCTCCATCCACTGGACCTGTCCCTGCTGGTCTCGCTTGAATGCTAGTGCTGCTGCTGTGGGGGAAGGGCTTGTGTCAAGTGCAGAGAGTGCGTTGTCTGGTGCGCTTCTAATCTGGCGTGCATCATTCATGCCTAGGCCATCCAGGACTGCCAGACTAACCGCGGTGGGTGCGGTGGCCACGACGGGATTACGCACGCAGAAGCCCCGGCCTTTTGTGTCAGAATGAAGTTTGCTGACCAGTGATACGGTTACTGAGGGTGCATTGGTAGGACGTATCTTCAACTCTGGCTTGTAACAAGAAGGCAGAACAAGCGGAGCCCACTGGTTCTCGAGCGTCCAGACCTCCTCACCTACCTCGGAAGAGTCACACCTTCTACATATCTGAGTGCACGTGTACAGGGGAAATCGTGTTTGTACGAGGTGTACCGTGGGAAGAGGGGCACCTACGCGGTCTGAAAGGCGATGCTTCGAGGAGCAACGCGTGGCAGGCGAGTCGTATCGGATTCGGTTCGCCAGGTCTTCCGTCCGATAGAGGTGAGGGGTACTGCGAGCCTATTCAAAGTCACACACTCAAGTTTAGCGTCTGGTTCTTCATAACGAAGAGGCTTTAGTATGCATATCTGCTTTACCCCTGAGCAAAAGTCGAGAACCGTTACGCCAGTAGAGTTTGCGATACGACGCCGCCAGCCATATCGCAGCATGCCATCCTTCAGGCGCAGCCATATCTCTTCCACAGGTGGCTCGGTAGCAATGGCAGGGGCGAGCGGGACGTGATCAAGAAGGGGCGCCGTGGCGGGATAGTGAGCGTGATGTCGTTTGCTGTCGGGGCAGTGATACGGAAGAAAGCACTCGAGATCGGTTGAAGACAGCTGATTATCGTCTAGGCGAATGTACAGCTCGTCAAGCTCGATGAGCCTATGCAGCTTCGACGTGAGCCGCTCGCTCCATACGCGGGCCGCCGAGAACGGAGGCGACAGGGACCGTCGTGTCCTGAGCGACCGAGCTTCAATCAGTCGATGGGATCAGGACATTTCAAAGTCCATTCTGGAGGATTCACCAGAAGAGCGCTGGCTGCAGAGCTTGCAGTGATGCTTACCGCGGCACTCGCATGTCCCAGGGTTGAGCTTTGCCACCGTCGTGCGCACCGCGGTAGAGCCATGGACACCATTCCCAAAGGCAAGCGGCGCGCCATATCCGAGGCCGTTTAGAAGTTTGGCCAATAACTTCTCATCTCAGAGCTCCCTCAGCTGGACGCACGTCTGGGAGAAGGCGGTGCAGGTCCCGAGCGTGGGGAACGCGTTGCGGATGAGGACGAGGATCTCCAAAGGGAGTTTGAGATAATTGAGAAACCTTGCGCCATGGGGTGAGTGTAACAGGTCAGACGGGAGACAGGATGGAGCAGATGACAGTCGGATGGCAAGCCGCGGTGGGGATGGCAGACGTAAAGACCGCTCCCCCTTTCAAACTTCGCCCTTTCCTCGCAGACCTGAATAGTTCCTTGAGAATGAACCATGAAGCTCTTACAGGATCAATGAACCGTACACAGCGCATAATACCCAGTTGATTAATGAGGAGCGCTGACAACATTGTGTACAGGACCAGCTGGCTGTTGGACCAAAACAAGTGAGCCATTCCTGCCCAGCAACGATCACGGAGCACGTACCCCAAGGAAATTTTCAGATTCCCTGCTCTAAGAATGAATACACACAACCACAAGCAGGTGCTGTATACTCAAACTGCCGCCTCCGGTTCCTCTGTTCAGCTTGGTTCAGCTCAACAGTGAGATCACTTGTTATCTTTATCGCCTACCTCACGCAGACCGCCGAGACCTTATGTCCTCCTCCGCGCAACAAAATGAGAGTATCCCTCTGGTCGATCTTGATTACTGTGCGCATTCGCACCGTTGATGCACCTCCGCCTACTCGTTACTGCCTGCTGTAACTGACGTAACTGCCAATGCACATAAAGCTGGTTTGAAGCAACGCTCATGGCATTGGAGGACGGGAAGCGTTGGGTCGTTGCAATCCGTGAACCTTGGGCTGTGGAGTTCAGGGACGCCTGCCTAGAAGACACGATGCTCGAAGCGGAGGTCGCGCAACTAAGAGACAAATTGCGCGCTTGTGAGAAGCGTAGGGCTGAAGTAAGGCAGGGGAAAAGGGATATGTAGAGGAGGTATAGGAACACATGTGGTGGTTCAGTGAGTGAGTCCCTGCTGTGTGCTTACATGAGCCAACCTCAGCATGTTGACATGGTGGGAAGACGTCAGACCTCGAGGAGCGCCGCCAATGCTTGGTTCAGCGACCAAGCTCAGCAGCGGGGTGTCACTCGGAAACAGGCATTCAAAGAGGCCGTAGGCTCCCTATATGGATGCAAGTAGATAGTTATGTATTGCACCATGATTTCACCACTATCCGGTAGTTCACTATCCCATGTCACCAGGATCGACATAGACAGGGCTGGGGCTAATACTCCCTCGCAAGCAGAGTCGCCTATCCCAATTTTGACCAAAGGAAAGCCTATCGAAACCTGTGGAACCGTATACAAATAATCAAGTCCAACCAGAACGAACACCAGAGGCGAGTTGAAAGCGACGTAGTGGGAAGGGTCGATGATCATGAAGACCTGTACCTTACGCCGACTTGTTTTTCAGGCGCTTAACACTGCCACGCTCTACCATTACGGTATTCTCGTGTTGGTCTTGTAACGGACTCCGTATGGGGAGCTGCCAGTGCCGCGGGCGGCACGTTTGCACCCCTAAGCTCGACCGCACGCCCGTCGCTGTAGCTGGAGAACGCAACTCCCGTTCCACTTATTTACCTGACTATTGGAAGGTAGCGCGGCAACGCATGTGCCTCTTCTGCAGCACAGGCGAGCACCTGCAGGCTGCAGGCTGCACCTGCCTGTGTCGTCGTGCTCTGGGCGCTCTACAAAGCATGTCAGGGGAACGAGCATGCTGAATTTCACTTAGAGGTGATCCATTAACTCAGCCTTTGGAGCTCTGGATGTCAATGAAGAATGCTACACACACAACACACCCACGTTCATTGAACTGCTCCAGCGAGTGCCTTGATGTCGATCTCCTGGCAATGGGGGCCCCGAGACAATACATCTGTAAAGAACTCCATCCAGCTGCTGATTACACCCCGCAGTTGGCCCACGTCCGAATCAGCCGCCACACGTCCCACATCGCATCGCAACCAACGAGTCGTCCTGTCTTCACTGGTGCCGGCCACTACCAACTGGCACCGAGACAGCTGGTGCCCAGTGGCCTGACTCGCCAAGATACAATGCAGCAGGTCAAGCTCCCATAAAACGCAAAAGGAAAGCCGAAGCTTTCGTCTCGCCTGGGACGCTTCGAGTCAGATCGGCGAGCAAGCCTCATAGAGCAGGGATGGGGCCGTGGAGGGAGCCCGTGGACTGCGACGATTCAGTTCCAGGACGGACCTGGAATGGCTGGTAATGCCTGACGACCAACGAATCGTATCGAGCCGCCCGACCGGCTCGGATGTCTCAGCCCATCCATCTGTTGCGAATGTGCGGCTTTCTCCCCCTGTTCACGCATGCGCTGGACCATCCATCGCCCGTGCAGCCAGGATGAGCGCGTCCCATGCTGCAGTGCTGCGGGAGCACCAAGTCAAGAATATGCGCTCAAACGCTCTGGATCTAGGGTATCACTCTTCCATCTCCTCCCTCCCCGCGCCCCTCTCTCCAGAGCGCTTCTTCTTCTTCCTCCTTTTCCCCTCCTCCGCCCTCTCACGCTCCTCGTCCGAGTCCACGTCCTACCGCCCGTTCTTGATCAGCTTAAGAAGGTGGGGGATATGAAGAACAGACGAACCATTTCCTCCGCCCCCCTCCTCCGCTGCTCGGATGAGGAGGCCGAGCCCAAGTCCCACACCGCGATCTTGGAGTCTTCGCCGCAGGTGACGATTGCGTTGATCTGCCCCATCCCGCACTTGTCAGCTCCCACGCCCAAACCCGAAGGCGCAACCAGAACCGAAGAAGCGGCGAGCGGGGAGGGAAAAGGTGGAAGACACACGCTCGCGTCCCACACCGCGCACCGCACCACTTCGCTATGCGCGCCCCTAAACGTCCGCTCGAGCGTCCAGCGCGCGCGCTCGTCGCGCAGGCGGGTGATGGCTGCGAGGTCGCCCCTGTGTGGGAGGGCGAGGTCATCAGCCATCTTCCTTCTCGTCCGAAAAACGGGAGGAGGCGGGAAAGAGAGAGGCAAGAGGAAGGGAAGGAGGGAGAGAAAGAGGGAGGGAAGGGGGAATGAGGGAGTAAAGGGGGAGGGAAAGAGGGAGGGGAGAAGGGAATAGGGGAATAGGGGAATAGGGCAGGAAGGCAGGGGGAACAGGGAAGGGAAGGACGGAGCAGGGAAAACGAGGAGGGGCGGAGGAAGAAAGAGGTAGAGGAGGTGGGGTAGGGGAAGTGGGGACGCTGGGAACGGAAGCGGGAACAGGAAGAGGCAGTGGGGAAGAGGAGGATGAAAGGAAACGTACTCGGGCGTCCCCCCAAACAGCGTGAGTTCCCCGCGCACATCCTGCACGCTTGACACGTAGTCCGTCCGCCACGCCGTGTCCCCCTCCCCCTCGATCTCGGCCCGGCGGACGTCCCCGAAGTCGGTGGTTATGGCGATCTACTCCCATCCACAGCATCAGCTTTCTCCTCCCCACATTCCTCATAGGCCGAGCAGGAAAGGATGGAAAAGAAAGAGGAAGTGAGAAACCCACCCCCTCTTCATCCACCTCAAACAACCCAAACGTCTGCATATCACTCCTT
>JTLS01000381.1:0-20102 GCA_000826855.1 Basidioascus undulatus
AGTAGAGGGCATGGAGGGGACGACGGGAGTGGAGGGGAGGGAGGGACAGGTCGCTTTCGGCGTGCGTGAGCCGGGGCCCGAGACGCCGAGGTCGCCTTCGTCGTCTGGGTCGGCGTCGTGCGTGGGTGCGGGGGAAGCGGAGGGGGATGGAGAGGGAGAGGGAGATGGGGAGGGCGACAGGGAGGGGGATAGTGGGGTGGAGGACGAGGAGGGGTCGGCCTGGTATGCAGGACGGGGTATTGGTGGAGAGGGTGTTGCGGTCGGGTCGTACTCGGGATTGGCGATAGTGTGGGTAGTAAGAAGGGCAGGTGCGAGATCGGACGCGACGACGCCGTGCGCTACGAGCGAGTCGATCATCTTTTGCTCTATGTTCATCCATCCGCACCATCAACATCCTTCCCTCCAAGCAGCCCTTCTGCTACATCTCCTCCGCCCCGACCAGACCACTTACCGTCGACCTCGAGCTCCATGTGCTCATACAGCCTCGCCATGATCTTCCACCCCCAGCTCTCCGCGCTGCTGCCCGCAGCCTTCATCGCGCGCGCGCGCTCCTCCGCCTTCTTCCTTGCCTTCGGGTCCGGCCCCGCAGCGTCCACAACGGCCGTGGCGGAGAAGCGCTGGACGAGCTCGGCGAGGGCCAGCTTGACGAGGGCGACGTACGCGATGCGCTGGGACTCGGTGAGGAGGCGCTTGGTCGCCTGCAGCTGCGAGAGGGGCGTCATCGCACTCTCCTCGTCAAAGAGGTACTGCGTCCGGAGGTGCACTTCGTCCGAGTCGTCCTCCTCCTCGAGCCGCAACCGCGTGTAGTCGTTCTCGTTCTGTCCCGTCCCACCCAGCTCCCGCTCTCAGCGCCTTCTCCTCAACCCAAAACCACAGTACAACCCGAACGCACCTGCGCCTTCTTCTCGCGCCACTCGTTCCCCTGCTCATCGTAGTCGAGCGTGCCCGTCGCGTTCCCCAGCAGGAACGCGCGCGAGCTCGACGCGGAGAGCAGCTCAGGGCGCCCGCCGCTGCGGCGCCGCGGGTCAAGCTCGTCGTAGGACGAGATGGGCGCGTCCGACTCGCGCACGACGGGCATGTCCTGCCACTCGTCGTCGTCGTCCCATGCTGCCGCCGCGGCAGGCGTGCGCGAGGGCGGGGGCGCGAGCATGGGCGCCATGGCGGGTGGCGGGCTACGGGGGCGATCAAATGAGGGAGCGAAGGAGAGTAAAGGGGAGTGGTAGGGGGTGTGGAGCGTGTGTGGCTGTTGTTGGATTCGGACTGCGAGGCGCTGGGACTGCCGCAAGTGGAAGGCGAGGGAGCGGCCTGGCTCGCAGGGGCAGCAGCTGCACCGGTCAACTGTTGCGACCTGAGCACGAAAGCAATGCGAATAAATACAATCGGATATTGAGACGCCAGAGCAAGAAATTCTCACTATGAATTTGACCTAAAAGAATGCAGCTGAATGATAATTACTAGGCGAGACAGAGCAGAGAAAGCGAGTGGGAGGAGGTGAGAGCGGGCAAGCGGCAGGCTGAGCGCGTGCTGATGGCCTGCCAGCCAGAGCCGTTTGCGCTGCAGCTTGGCAATGCACGCTCGCCGTGGGTGGTGTGCATACTGAATCAGAACAGGGTACATTCCTCATTGAAAGGCGTCTTCAGACGCATGTCAACTTGGATTACAATATGTGCCTGAAGGTCGAAGCACGCCAGCATGGCACTGTAGCGGGTCCTCATCTCCCACACAACCTCGATATTGACGCCCTCGCGAACGAGAGGGCCCGCTCCTGCCCCAGATGTGCTTGATAACGATACCGGGGCAGCCGACCAATCCCGTCATACCCGCCCACCATCAGTCCAGTCTCAGTTGCCCGTGCCAGTCCATCAATCTCCCCTCCTCTACACACCCGGCACCCCCACTTTCCCCCCCTTCTCCCTCTCCCGCTCCCTCTCCCGCTCCTTCTCCAGCGCCTCCACCCTCTTCGCCTCCGCCTTGACCCTCCGCGCGCGCTTCCGCCGCCCGGCCCCGCGCTTCGGGCCCTCGATCACGACGGGCGTCTCGAGCTTGCGCTTCCGCGCGGCAGACGCGTCTGCCTTGCGCTTTTCGCGCTTCTTGTCCCGCTTGCGCATGTGGGGCGCGAAGGAGGACCGGAGGAGCGCGGCGTAGGCGTTGAGGAAGGAGGAGAGGGAGGTGGGGGTGACCTAGGAGGTGGGGGGCGGAGAGGGGCGTGAGATGGAGGTTAGGGACGGATGGCGGTGCGGTAGAGCGCAGGGGGTGGCGCCGAGGTAGCGTTCAGGCTCTTATGCGCTGGAGGGGCAGGGAGTAGCAGCCGATCCCAGCCCTTGCCCAATCGCTCCCTCTGCCCTGCCCTCCCCTCCCATTTCCCCGCCCACCTCAGACAACGACACCACCAGCCCACGCCTACTCACCCTCGTGGAGATCTTCTCCTCTCCCTCTCTCCATCGCGCCGTAGCGCGCAACAAGACGGGCCACTCCTCGCGCTCCGCCTGCTCAGTACCCTCCATCACCGTGTCCTCGCCCTCCTCCCTATCCACGCGAGTCACTGCGCTCCCCCGCCGTCCCCATTCCCTTCCATAAGCCACCAGCCGGTAAGAAGGCATTATAGGAGGAAGATCAAGTCCACGCACGCCGCTTCTGGGTCAGAAACACCGTGCCCCCCTCCTCCCCCGCCGACGACTTTTCAAACAGCTCCGTGAGCTTGGGGATGAACTGCGCGGGCCGGGGTTGAGCGGTGAGCTGGTGTGAGTCTGGAGGAATTGGGTGGGGAAGTGGGCACCTCTTCTGCTGATACCTGGATGGTGAGCATGGCAGACGAGCAGGCGAGAAGGTGGGCGTTGGCTGTCAAGCGATCCAGCTCGCGTGCAAGGCGTAGCTGCTAGTTGTTTGGCGCTCTCCGTACGTGGGCATTGCTGCACGCACTGTGTTGTTTCTTGATCCGTTTCGGTGCACAATAGCTGCTCTTAAGTCTCTCTCCACAGCAAGTTTTTTTCTTTGACTTAAACATCCTGTAGGGGGCAAAACGAAGAATCTCTGCAGGCGCAGTGGGGATGGAGTCAGTACATTGAACCTGTGGTCTCCTCAACACTCGTGGATCAACCTTGGAGAGCAATAGTGAAGGGAAAGAAGGGGCTCTTCAAACGTTTATACATACTTCGCACCCAGACTGTTTTCTCCTCTAAGCATGGGTCAGTAGGAAGGACAACGCATTGACGAACTTGCGATCTGCGAGGCGCCGGACGGAAGTCGTCTAACTACTCGTAACGATGTTGCTTGCCCTCATAGGTCTGTCTGTTCATGAAATAAAGGGGGGAAATCCTTCATGGCTATGTGTACTTCACATTCAAGCGTAAAAGGATAACTTGAGTCTGAAGGGGGAAAGGCTGCCCTTGGGATGCTGCAGTCCACTAGCCACTGTGCAGTGCCTCGGCACCTTAACACTGAGAATACCCTCGATATGGGGCAGCTACAAGTAAATAATTCACCAATATGTGTGCCCTGTTCTCCAGCAGGATATCCAGTGCGTCGCGCAGGCGAGTGTTGTAGAACTATCCACAACATGATTTTCGATCGCAGCGGAGCCTGCCAGCATCATCATCCCCCTTTCACACATATGGGTAGACCAGATACATTACCCCCCCAGGGCTAGCCAGGCCTCACAAACTGAACGCTACAGTACTCAGAAATGCTTCCCTTGTCCAAGTCCCCCACCGTCCCATTTGAGCGAATCTTCACTCCGGCCCTAGAGATGTAGTTTCCAAACGCATCCGTGTCTCCCTCTTCAAGATCACAATAGACTGCACCTGGTATTCACCCCAGTTTACAACCCGCGAGGTGGAAGAGCGAGAGCGGGCCGCCAAAACTGCAAGGTACGAAAATGGCACACGATGCACCGGCCTGGGCTGCCGGTACTTGGTGTTGATGATAGTGACGCAGAGCTGAGGTCAAAGAAGGTCTCAGTTCTCATCTGGAAGAGCGAGGACGACGCAGCGTACCTTGAGTGGCCCGGGAGTCGGTCAAGTAGCGTTGGAAAGCGTGGCGTCTGAACGGAACCGGTGCTTCTTAAGCTCCGGTATTCAGGAAGCACCCGCCTTCCGGATGCCTCACTTGTCACCGAAAAACTCATTGGCCATCTTGACCAATCTACGTGGCCAGCGCCCGTCCTTCGGCTGGACAAACATAACGTGCGCCTGCCGAGGGTCGCCGCTCGGAGGCGTGAAGATGTCGAGCTCGTCGAGGAAGACTTTGAGGGGCCTCCCACCCAGGATGCCCTGAATGCGGCTCGAAAGGGACTGGAGGAGCCGGCGACCGCGGCGCACGTCGTCTGGCGTCGCGAAGTGGACGCGAACCAGACCGAGATGCAGCTTGGCAGCCCCGAAGCACTGCACAGGTGAGATGTTGATCAGAGGTGGCATAAAAATATCAAATGTTCTGGATTGTGTGAACTGGGAACACACAATTGAGTCCGTTGCTGACAACGACACGCCGCAGCCCTTCGACCTGCAGCCTGAGTCCGTCGTGCTGACCTACCATTTGATGCCCTCCAATCTGCGTTAAGTCTCAAGAGCTCAATCCGCACTATTACCCATCGGGATTTCCCCCGTGAGTATACCGTACGAAGGGACTGGCCAGAAAGTGAGTCGGTGATGGCATGGTGGGATGGTGGCCTGGAGGGACTGGGAGTGGAGATGTGGAAGATAAGTATTGTCCGTTGAGGACTTGTCTTGTTGGAAAAGCCCTGCCAGCGTTCCGTGGCCGTGGAAGAACACAGAACACAGTAGCCCGAGCCCGACAGCCCGTACTCGTGGGTTTCACGTTCCGCGAAGCACGATACTGAACGCGTGATTATGTTCTATGTTCTGAGGGACACTGACAAAACAAAAATACCGCATGCACCTGCTTTACTGAAGAAGTATTGTCACTCAAATGGACAGCACCGTCGCTCAGTGTTCCGGACATTAGCGGGGGCCAGCAGCCCGAGCGGGGCCATACAGGGCTCTTTATTCTCATAAGATTTCTCATGGGTGTGGGTTTGTAGAACATGCCTTCGGTGCGGCTTCTAGCACCGGCAAAGTTCCGTGGCCGCGCGAAGCGGTCTTGCCTCCCGACCATCACCCCCTCTTCAGCCTTCTCCGCTACTCACCCTCAAGCCACTTCTCAGCGATCGCTACTCTCCTCGATCAAAAATGCAGCCACTGTCACTCATGACCCTGCCCTCAGAGCATCTGGTCTTGATCCGGGACGAGCTTCCGACTCTCGACGACCTTGTCGAGTTCTCGCAGACATGTCGACAGCTCCGCGCCCTCTTGCCCGAGTCTCTGCTGGTCTCCGGACTGGGGGCTCTGCGTCTCGGGGTTCCGCTCCTCTTCCGCAAGGATGCAGAGCAATCGGCTGGCGTACGGGTTGCGGCCTCGCTGCTGAGCATGCCGCCGTGCGGGGGCAAAATGGACTGCGACATGTGCGTTGAGCGCGACCGCCCGGGTGAGTTTCAAGCGTGGACGGCTTGACCAGGTGAGAGTATGGCTTAATTATATTTGGGATTTTTAAAATTCTAGGTCAGAACTTGCTCATGCACCCCTTTCCTTCGGCAGCTCACGTCGCCACGGAAAACATTGAGCTCGCTCTTCACCACCTGCTCGAAAACCAGGAATTATGTGTTTTGTTCAAGTCGCGAACCGCTGAATTCTTCAAGCCCGATTGCTTTCTCCCTTGCTGTCACCCCACCTATGGCCCTTGCCACTGCTGGCCAACGCACGACCCCGACGCGACGGAGTTGGAACCGACTCGTTCGGCTCTTCTCGATCATCTCCCAATCGCCGCAGCCTTCGCTACGTCCCCCCAAGTGCAGGGTCTGGATATTTCAATCTTTCCGGACATAGTCCCCACCTTCACGACCGCTGTGTTCAATCCACTGGGCGTCACTGTGGTGGATCTAATTGAAGAAGTGCACGAAGTGTATGTCAGCAACATATCATTTGTAATCGGCTTAGAACTGAGGTCATTCACAGGCTCTCTAGCCAGATGCCTGATCAAGAGCGCTCTGTTTTAAAAGAGTCTTTCCAGTTATCTCGTCTTCCGCGGCACACACCCCACTGCATGGCTTTCGTAGATTGGGCGGAACTGTGAGCACCCTCCGCCCGCCGTTGCAGCCAGAGTTGTTCAGCACTGAAGTCTTTCTCGTCATATGTCTGCAGCTGGTGCGAGGTACTTTACTATTCAAGAATCGGGCTGCATTGCGGTTGAGGCTGAGTACTACTGGCAATGATTACCTTTTACGTGTGCACGCCACTGCTTTTGTGCTGTTTGCGGGAGACGGCCTGCCGAAATGTAGTTCAAGGCGACCTCAGGAAGACTCTGATATGGAAAAGCAGGTTGTAAAAAGGCTCAAAGAGGGAATGAATGACAACCTCATGGCTCCGTTTGCGCCCTCTGCACTCGTTTACAAGCGCTCCAGGGCCCTACCCCTGGAAATCTTCCCTAAAAAAGGAGCTCACGCGTAAGGACAGACTGGATCCGGTTTGCAGTCCTGCATGAGGGATGTCAGCAGGTGCAGCAACTGCCGTAACGGAAATGCGGACGGATGTCCGAACCAACAAGGGAAACCAAGCCGGTGTGCAACGAGAGCAGTCTTGCACTATACTACTCGGTTTGATTATAAAGATGTAAACAACCCAAATGATTACAAGTCAACCAGTCTCCCGGCAAGGCCACCTCAGCACAGTGGCCGTTTCCGGTTCCGGCATGTGGAGCACGGGTCCAGCGCTTTTGCAGTCAAGAGAGCTTTGAGCCCACGATGATTTTTTTCAGCCTATAAGCAGTTTTTAGCCCGATGATGGAAACAGACTGCATACGGCGCTGTGATGACTCGCTTCAATCCCGTTGCGTCGCACCGCGTGCCACTCGGCCTGCTTATCTCCCTTCTATCTCTCTCCATTCCACACACACAAGCTCTTCCTTCACTTCCATTCGTCTCACATCTCTCCTGAAAAATAGATGTCCTATATGCATCCCTCTCGCCGGGCGCGTATCGCGCACGAGAACCTCACCACCTACTATCCTTCCCTCCTCGCCGCCCACCCCACTCTCGCGGCGTCAATCGGCTCTTCCACCCTCTACACCTCCCCCACAGAGCTATATATTGACGGAATAAAGGCCCAGGAGCCCTTCCATCTTCCCACCTTCCAAATCTTCCGCCTTCCTCCACTCGAAGCCGCCTCGCAACTCCTCTCCACCGCGCCCAGCTCTGGCCAAACCTCCTGCATCCTCAACCTCGCGTCCCCCTCGCGTCCCGGCGGAGGAGGCTTCCTCTCTGGCGCCACAGGGCTGGAATGCTGGATGTGCAGACGTTCTACGCTCTACATCCATCTGCGCCCTTCGTTCTATCCGCTCCCGCCCGGCGCAGTCATGTACAGCTCGGGAGTTTGCATCTTTCGGGGTCCAGACGAGGAGGACTGCAAGGTCTTGGCTGCGCAGGAGAGGTTCGAGGTGAATGTTCTGAGTGTTAATGCTGTAGGGGAGGAGGTGGGGGAGGTGAGGGAGACGATGATATCGGTGCTGCGAGCCTCAAGACGGCATGGGCAGCGGGTGCTCGTGCTCATGCCACTGCCCTTGCTGGGAGAGGCGGCGGAGAAGCAAGGAAGCGTTGAGGTAGGCCTGGCCTTTTTTGGGTACTGAATATATAAAACAGCTGAAGATAGATTGGGCTTCTCATTATGCAGCTATGGAAGCAGGCGCTGGAGGGGCCCGACTTTCGGGGAGCTTTCGATACGGTCGCGTTCGCAATGGGGACCTGTAGCATGGGAGAATAGCATAAAATAGCTTGATGGGCTTTCTTGATGTGGTGAAGTGGCAGGATTGGCACGAGCAATACAGGTATTAGGGCATGTGAAACTGTTGCTGTACGGCATGGATGCATAACTGTCGAGTTCAAGAGTCTTCTGGCCATATGCGGGGATCAA
Organism: Basidioascus undulatus; assembly: GCA_000826855.1. Lineage (NCBI taxonomy): Eukaryota > Fungi > Basidiomycota > Geminibasidiomycetes > Geminibasidiales > Geminibasidiaceae > Basidioascus > Basidioascus undulatus. The sequence goes on from JTLS01000381.1 coordinate 7,956, forward strand.
TCCCTTCATAAAAAGTGCAGCGTCTGTGTATTTCTTCCCCCAAATATGCAAATGAAGTGGTGGAAAGCAGTGCAAAATGGACTGTTGTTATCAGAGAAACGCACGTGACGCCACTCTTGAGGTCCTCGAAGTCGACCTTCGTCTCTTGCCCGGAGACCACCATCACATACACGCGCCCACACGCCCGAACATCACTTTGTCCCCATGCTACATTCCCCAATATTTATCAGCGCGCAATGACCCCCTGCCCGAGCTGCAACAAGGCCAAGGACTGCTTCCTCTGCGCTCCTTGCCTCCGTGCGCCCATCTCTCCCTGCCGGCCTGTCCTCAGCTCACCAAAGTTGTTCCATCTTGCTCATCACAGGCCGAGATGTGTCGGACGCAGTGAGGCAGACGCAAAACCTCCGCAATTCCGCCTCGCGCGCGGCGGCTCGGCTCGTGCAAGGCGGGGCACACGAGTCGGCTGCGCGTGAGGCGAGGGCGGAAGAGTGGGCGCTGGCGAGGCGGGTCGAGTGGATCGATTCAGCTGTGCAGTCGGAGAGGGAAGAGATGGAGAAGCGTGCGTTCCTTGGATCCCTTCAAAGCACTCCTTCACAGCTCATCTCCCCTATAACAGGCCGCGCGCGCCTCTCTACCCTGCGCGCCTCTCTCGAATCCCGACGCACCGCCCTCGTCTCCGCGCGCTCCGCGCCGCCACGAGATCTCGAGCGGGAGATCGAGCGCGCGCGGGCTGCGTACGCGTCCACAGCGGACGAGCTACGCGACGCGCGCGCTGTGCTCTGCCGGGAGGTCGTGCAGCTGTTCGGGATCCAGCCTGCGCGGGGCGGCGGGGGGGCTGGCGCGGGCAGGGAGGACCAGGTGGATTGGGAAATCGGAGGGATCACTCTGCCGTTGTCCGGAGATCTACAACGTGCGTTCCGCTTTCTCTGCTTGTGCGACGGCTGGAAGCCCTGACGCGTTGAGCTGTTCGACAGGTCATCCACCTCACCATCTAACATATACGACCTACCTCCTCCTCCAAGCGCTTCACCTCCTCACCTCCTACCTCTCCCTCCCACTCCCCTTCCCTTCCTCCTCCACCTCCCTCCTCTCCCCCTCCCTTCGATCTTCCTCTTCCTCCGCCAGCGTGCGCTCCTACCCGCTCCGCCTCAGCTCCAACAGCGTAAGCAGCAGCAGCACCCGCGCGTTCGAGCACGCGTTCGGCATGCTCTGCTACGATGTCGCGTGGGTGTGCTTCACGCAGGGCTTGGACGTCGGCCTGACGCGCGCTGGCGCACCGCTGCGGAATCTGAATGCCCTTCTCGCATCGCCATATCTCGGACAGTGCGTCTGGCTGCTCTACCCTCTCCCTCAATCCCCCTATCATCTGACACGCCCGATCCCCCTCCAGACGCTCCTTTGGCTCCCCCCACACCTCCCGCCCAGTCCGGTCCTTCGCCTCCTTCCCCATCGACTTCGACCAGTTCCTCCAGACCCAAAGTGCCGCTGCGCCCGGACAACGCCGCGCACAGGGCCGGGCAGCACTGTCGGTGCAGACGCAGGGGGAGGACGAGTGGGACTTGGTTGAGAGCGCGGGCGCGGACGAGGGTGTTGGTTGACCGTGAGCAGGAGGGGAAGGAAGACAGCTACGGGGAACAGATATATTGTCAAATCGCCCAAGGAGTGAGGCCTGCCTGTGACGTAGCAACTTTCAGCAACGAAACGTCCTGCATCTGCCGTCTTGCATGCCGCATGGCACATCGTTCTCGTACTCGTAGCCACATAGGAATCTGTGGGGATCTACCGTCTCCGTATCCCACACACTCGTACAAATTAATACATAGTGCACTTGCCTCGCAAGGACGGTATCACCAAGGTATCACACATGGAGGCGACTCCGAGGTCAATTGCGGTGGTATTGGTTTCGACTGCCCCGAGCGCAGATGTGCCGCAGGTCATCGGAGTCGTAATGCGCCAAGGGGTGGCCCAATATCGTCGCATCTGAAGCGAAAGCTGGCGTTGTATGACTTGAGGAGAAGTAAGAATCTGCCTTCTTACATTCCATTGACACAGTCTGTCGGACTGGCCTGTAGCTCTTCCAGCGACTCTACGTCTGTGGGCGTGTGCGTTTGTTTAACTACCTGTGATTGTCAAATCGCTGCTTGGCAGTACGAGCTGTACTGCATGCTTCGCATCAAAATGAAAACGGGATGTCGGACCGTCGTGTCCGTGCCTCCGTGGCTGAAGGGACAATGGCCCGTCTGGAGCCGCATTTACACCTCATCTTATTCCCCGACAGGTCTTCTTTATCCTTCAATCTTTCCGGACGCAGTACAAAATGCTGCCTCTGCCTGCGGACTATTCTCTTTTGTTCCCGTACGTTAGAGCACCCCCAGGCTGACGGAGACGCCCCACATCCCATAGCAAACTCGACTCCAACGGCTGTATGTGTCCATCCTCACGAAGTGTAATTCAAGCTGACGGCAAGACATTGCACAGTCATCGACGACGTTGGCAGCTTGGAGATGACGTGCAACAAGTACGGTCCCGGTACGTCGGCGAGGTGAGAGGAGGTGGGATGTCGATCACTGAAAGTGGACTATGGCAGGCACCACTAACGACCCGGCACCCCTCACGCAGGACGTCGCTGCTGGGGCGATCACTACGTTCCAATGGGGCAGCAATTGGCCTGCCGGACATGACGGTCCTGTGGTACGCTTACTTGCGTTTTCAGCCGATGGAGCGCTGCTGACTGAGCGCAATGCAGATTAACTACCTGGCCAAGTCTGCTGCCCCCACAGTTCTTGTATAATCGCACTTTTCAGACTGACGAAATATCTGCAGTGCGATTAACGACGACTGTACCAGCTTCGCTGGGTGCGGCCGTTAAAACTGAGCGCCCATTTTGGACGCATGCTGAGCCGCTATTTCTACAGCGACGCTGCAGTCTGGTTCAAATTGGCGAATCGGGACGTGAAGACGGGGTTTGGGCCAGCCAGAAGATGGTCGATCGTGCGCCCGAGATTTTTGTCGTCTGACAGGGGAACCGGTGCGCAAGATGGGAGGAAGTGGACGATCACCTCGCTGTGTGCACCAACCCACCTCCTGTTAAACCTGACGTTTACAGTCTGGCGGATGGCGCATACGTTATGCGTCACGAAAATATCGCGGTGAGCTGCAGCGTGCATCGGGTTCCCCCGGTCCTCACCTGACTCGATCATCGTCAGTTGCACCGAGCTGGGAGCAAGGGCGGCGCACAGATGTACCCGAGCTGCCACCAGATGAACATCTCCGGTGGAAGCGGAGCGACGACTCCCAAGGGATACGAGATCCCAGGAATCTACCCCGGCCTCCTCAAGTGCGTTGCTGAGATCATTCGCTGGGACCTTGAGGACCGCTGACAGTCGTTTCACCGAGCATTTACCAAACTGACTTCGATAACAACCCCTATGTAATCCGTACAGCCGGACCTGCGCTCTACAACGCAGACGGGTCCGGCTCGGGATCAAGCTCCACTGCCAGCCCCAGCCCTAGCTCCAGCTCGCCTGCATCAACGTCGAGCGCGGTACAGGGTACCACCACCGCTGTGGGGCCTGCTCCGTCTAACACCACTTCTGCGCTTGCGGAGAGCAGCCCCGTCGCAGAGGCTAGCGCTGTTCCGACGACTGCCAGCGGCCGCACGACCGCCGCTCCCACCTCGGCTTCTGCTTCATCTTCCAGGTTAGCCTAGCTTTGCATTCCAGTTGAAAATAGAACTAGTTTACAGAGGGCTGGGCTTGATTGACAGCTCTGCGCTTACCACCACGTCTGAGGCTGAGGAGCCTGAGGACAGTGCGTGACCCACCGACGAGTGCGCATAGTTCATGGCTGGTTGGCTGCGCAGCGCGATACGACTGACCTTCTTATGTAATTGCAGTGGGGACGGGGAGGAGACGACCACTACTGCAGCAGCGACGAGCGCTCCGGCTGAGACGACGGCGACGCCTTCGACGACGTCCGTTGCCGATGAGGATCCCGCAGAGTCAGCTTGCCCCACCGACGATGGGTAAGTAGTTCCCCTTAATTAATTCTTGAGTCTTTGTTAAGCTGACATTTGCACTTGTGCAGCGAGGGTGAGGACGACGAGGGCGCGACCAGTGCAACTGCCGCCCCCACTTCCGCGAGTGCGAGCGAAGTCGCTTCTGCGCCGTCTGCCTCCTCCGTCGCCAGGTCTGTCCTGTTGAAATTTCCCTTTCTCCTAGCTGTAAGTTAACTACACACACTTTCAGTGCCGTTTCGTCTGCTCCGGTTGCTAGCTGTCGTTGCGGATGCCAACACCTGCTGCAACCGTGAGCCGTCACCCTGTTGCCCTTCCGATTGCACATTGGCTAATTGGTCTTCTGTAGATATGAACAAGTGCATCAGCCAGGAAACAACAAGGTAAACGGCGGTGGCGACTTCAGCAGCTGCTACAGCGCGCGTGACTGTGTGTTTCCATATTCGACTTCTCGGACATTTTCACCAGGACTTTTCACTGACCAAGGGCACGCTTCTTTCCTCAGTCTGCCTTGCTACCGTCCCCGCCTCACGTTATCGCCGTCAGGTGATGCGTAAGGTGGCTAGTCGTCACTGAGCGGGTTGCGGGTGCTTCGATGTAGCATCCGGCCTGTCCCCAGCGCGAGCACGTTCACTAGTGTCTGTAGCAGGCCATGCAGTTTTTGTTTTTTTTTGTTTGTATTGACTGCTTTTCTATTCACAAACGCAAAGAGTCGACACACAAGTTTGTTCGATGTCCCGCCGAAGCTTCCGAAGGCATATGACAGAAGCAACAAGACAGGGGAGTCAGTGCAGCACAACCATGCAATTTCGTTTGAGGAACAAGAATCTGCTACAAATCCCAGTGACTCCTGAGCGCGAGGTACAAGCGGGGAGGGAACCGCGCATAGGGAGGATGTTTCTGGCCTGCAGCGACGTCGTCAACACGACCGCGAGTGAAATGTAAAGTTGGCATCCTGTTAGGCCAAAAGGAAAACGTATCAAGAAGATTTATCAACTCCATGTTCTCCCTGGCCTCTCGGAGATCATTCGTTTCGCCGCCTTGCTGCACCGACAACTCCTCGACAGCCAGGAACCATGCCCTCGCCCAGCGGTACCGTTCAATGCCCCTGCAGGCGACGCCCCAGTTCGAATATGCCAGGGGTAAAAAGGACTTGAGGTGCTTGCGACATTCTCGATCGATTTGAACTTCGCATTGAGCTCTTCTTGCTCCGCCGGACGAACAGGAAGCAGTTCCTCAATCGAGGCGAAAGTGAGGCCCATTTGCATCCTGAAAAGTCTCCTGCCTCGATTTCGTCCGACGGGCGATTGCACACGGCACAGGAGCACTTGAACCCATAGCTCTGCTGAAGGGATTCACGGCGAGTATCGCGAGGATGAAGCCCTCGGCACCGAGATAGCAGTAGCTGAGCTCCGCGTGGGCCGGAATGTCACCAACCGCTCGAAGTCCTGCGCAGCAGATAGACGGATTCCAGAAATAAGCGAGTGTGGGCGGGCACGAATGCTGCATATCCGCGAAGGCAGGGAAGACGCCCGCGAGAGCGTCAGGAACGCCAGGGAGGTCGATCGCCATCATGTGGGTATTGAGAATGCGGACGATATCCAGCCACGACCTGGGTTGGGTTCCCGGTGGGAGAGGTTGGGTATCTTTTAGTTTAAAGAAAGCCTCGCGTCCCGCGGGCGAGAGCATCGCGACAGCGAGTTCCTCGGTAACACCGGCGTCGTGCTGAGGGATGAATCTTTTGAGAGTAACGTAAAGAGGCCTCTCCACGTTTGATTAGGCGTGATGCGAAAAGGCCAGTCGTGAAATCTGGATACAAGCCGGATTGCAATACCGGTAGCGAAGCGATCGACGAAGGGCGGTATGAAGGGGCCCACGCGGGATGATCGGCCAATGTGAGTTTCGCGGATCTGTCAGCACGAAGACGGTGTCATGCGATGGTAAAGTGAAGACGGAAACATTGGGCGCGGACGAGGGGTCCATGCCGATCTGGAGGGGGTTGTTGAAGAGCTGCGGCGGAGCCGAGCGCACGAGCGAATAGAGGTGCGGACATCGATCGAAAATGTGCTAAAGATGCAAGGCAGATGTGGACTAAGCTTGTGAATGGAGGGAAAGACGAAGGAGCGGAAAGAGAAGACACAAAGGTCGGATTGAAATCTTCCCTATCGGACGTCACAGAACTCACAAGAAGTTCGCCACACCCTTTCACCGAGCAGAAGCTCGTCGAAAACTACTCAACAGCAATCGGGGCGTTGAACAATCATCTTATCCCCTACACATTCAATTACAACAGGATACCTGTGCCTGAACCACCGGTCGGACGCAGCAAGAAGTTCTGCAGCAAGAAGTTCTTCTGGCACTTGGGGTTATGGACCAAACGCGTGAGCAAACGCCTTATATGTTTATCTGATACATCAAAGAGTACACCAACTCGTTGAATGTGAACACAATCAAGACTGTGCTCCTTGTGTTGGTTGTGCATACTTTTGCATATAGAACTGATATGCGTTTCTTGTCGTCTTTTCCCTTTCAGAACACACTGCACAAATGCAGGGAATGCCTGTTGCAGTCTTGTGTACTTGCGACCGGGTGCCGAGCGACCACGGATCTCCTGCACCCATTCCGGATCTTCTCTTCGTAATACCCTCCATGCTGGAAGGGGCAGTGGAAGTCCTTATTTCTGACAAGGCTATGTCAACGCGGTAGACTACGAGGTAGACTATTTAATTACCGCGGACTGGGAGCCCATTTCAGAATTTCTGGAGATTTCTGTGTGGATAAGAATTTGAGTGCCACGGAATAACCCAGAACATTTGATATTCCGCGTGCCAATTGGTTGGGGCAAGCCGTGGGCTGAGCAGGACCCTCCCTCCGCCTGGGTCCGCCAGCGCGTTCCTTGTCGACTTACCCTCACCATCGCCACTTGACTCTTTATTCGTCCACTCGATCGACTGATACTCTTGAGCTCTCTCGCATACCATCGCCATGCACCTCCACTTCCGCACCGAGACCATTAACGATCACGATCCGCGCATCTTTCGGCCTTTCAGGCAATTGCTCGATCAGCGATCTTAGCGATCCTGCAAACAAGCCGCTCACCTTCAGTGTCCCGGATGGTGTCGAGATCTCTGCGTATTGTGCCGGCATAGTGGACAGTTAACTTTCTGAGACCAACCTTTCGATTGCCTCGCAAGGCGCACCGCTGAACCCCGACAAGCTCCTTGCGTCTCGCCTCATGATGAACTCTTGTCGATCTTGCATTTTCGCGGTCGTACTCTTGTCCTGTGGCAAGGCCTGATGGGGGCTCTGCCTAGACTGGATATCCTCTTTCCGCCAAGCTAGGGCGCCCAAGCTCCTCCGGAGGTTATCATTCTCTCTGCTTTTGAAAGCTTCAAGGACTCACTCCTCGAAGCCACGCGGGAACTTCCCGAGTCGGCGGAAGCCATGCACCAACGAGTACAAATGGCTATCATCGCCAACTTCACGCATATCTCCGGCGTCAGACCGACCATACTATATCCTGGTCCTCCAAAGCGCATCGCCTGGAACGCCTCATTGATGATCTCCAAAGACGGCAGCATCACCGCCTTTTGCCCAGAGTTGAGTGCTCGTGTTGTACACCTCTCAAACTCGAAATATATTTATGATTCCACACTCAGGAGCTGCGTCGAAAGGCCAGCCTGATCCACGAGATGCCCTTCGTAGTCGGCCAGGTGGGCCTGGCACAAACGTGGTTACAGTTTGACCGTGGCCGTGCAACGCCGCCCCCGCCTCCCGACGACCTTACGCGTTGCTTGCTGCGCAGCGTGCGGCCTGCGTGAGCCCAGTTCGACACAATCCGGCATCCGGCGCGGGAGTGTGAATCCGCTGTTGCTCGATGCCTCGCTTAACATGCCGCAGGTTGACTTGCTGAAAGGTCTCTGTGTGAGCTCATAATTCTAGGCTTCATCAGCCGGTCGTGGTGCGAGGTCTGCGGCGAGCCCTGCAACTCGATGTGCGATCGCTGCAAGGGCGCTGTTTACTGCTCGGTCGCGCACCAGGGCCAGGACTGGCCCAAGCACAAGAAGGTGTGATCCTCTCTTCTCTGTTTCTCGAAGTCGCGAGTGCTGAGCGACGGCTTCCGGTAGTGGTGCAAGGCCAACCGTCTTCAGTGAGGGGAGAAGTTACTTGAGGCGGCGGGCGACGGCTTGCTCGACTGAAATGACGCGCGTTCTCGTTTGCATGTAAAATGTCGTTGATGTTTGTTCGTACGTGTTCGTCTGCTTGCCGTCGTTGGCTCGCCCGCAGCGCGCATGTTGCTATGCCCTCGAGACCTAACGCGTGCTGTCCAGACGCACTGCATTTCACTTGCAAAGCGGGCTCTGATTGCTGTTTGGTTTCAGACCAGATAAACGTCTCCGAGGCGCGGACTGGGAACTGGTACAATCACCAGCAACCGAGCCTCCATAAGCAGAAGCGCCAGCGGACGTGTCAGAGATGTATGCAGGGCTATTAGCGCAAGTCCCCAGAAGCCAAAGAAAAGCGGAGAGTAGAAGAGTAGCTGCCAGAAGCGTTCAAAACGAAAGGGAAGAATGAAATGAAACCATGTGTGGAGACCAGTCCGACAGCGAAGGAAGGGAATGTTGCGAGTGCAGCCGTACAAAGAAAAGAAAAGAAAAGAAGTTTGGATGTCCAACAAGATCAGCCTCTCTCCTCATCCGACGACTCTGCATCCTCCTCCTTCGCGATCGGCCCGACGTCCGCGAGCTGGCGCGGGAGCATGGACGTTATCCGCCGACGCGGGATGGGATCCGCTGCGTCGGTGGGGTATTCAGAGGATGCGCTCGTTTCGGAGAGGTTTTTCGGCGAGGATGGCTCGGCGTCGGCAGTGGCGGAGGGAGCGGGCGGGACGAAGAGTAAGTCGAGCGGGACGAGCGAGTACGTCTCTGAGAGGCGGAGGAAGCGCGCGTAGAGTGACGACTCGGCCTCGCAGGCGGTGAAGACTTCCTGTTTGTTTACAATGAAGTCGGGTTTGAGCAGTGAGACTTCCTTATGAGGCGTGCGTGATACGCACCCGGTGATGGAAGTATGCATGCGCGAAAATGCGCGACAGCCTTCGTGCGATAGCGGAAAAGTTTCTCACAGACGGTTGAGGGATGGACAGTCTGAAGTAACGTTCTCAGCAACAGGCACGGCATGATCATGCGGCGGCTCTGCATACCGTGAAGGGAAGACGCGCGGGTTGTTGAGCAATGCGGTGGCGCCGTCGAGGGTATGATGGATCTGCGAGACGTTTGTTGGGATGAGCGGTAAAAACTGTGTACCAAAACCGAGACAGGTGCGTACATAGTCGATCGCTGCGCAACTCTGTAAGGTGCAGGTATGTCGGGTAAGAGGAGGTCCGGAAACTGATCAAGCGCTCCGAAGGACTCGAACGTACTGTGCTCGTATTCCCTTCATGCGCCACACACTACCCACATCGTACCATGCCCCTGTAAGCTCCCGCATTCATCAAAACGAAATCGAGGATAGCGCACCAGGTACAGCCATTCGCCCGCTTTCATCTCCGGGCAGCTCTCCCTGCTGCACACTTCCTGCAATTGCGCCACCCATGGCGCATTCAGATCCCGCCCCAGTCGTCTACAAAACAAAGAACGAGCCGTCAGCCTCGGACTGCTACACCGGATACGCGGTCTCGACGCACCGCAACTGCTCGAACACCCAGACATCGCGGTCGGCGTCAGAGGGCAGGTCGACAATCTCGTCGAGCGCGTGGGGTCCGCGATAGGATATAAGGTGTGAGAGGTGTTCCTGCAGCTGGAATGCGGAGTTGAGGGAGGACAGAGGCGGAAGAGCCGGGGGAGGGCGCGGGTGGAGCGCCTGCGGTCAGCAAGTCAGGGTCAGTCGCCTGGTCCCAACATGCATGCGGGCTAATCCCAGCGGTCCACAGAGTATCGTAGACCTGGAACGCTACCTGCTGAGCAGCACGGCATCGCGTATCCGACCTGCGAACTTCGCTTCGGCACCCGCGCAGCTAGTTCGCAACGACTCACCTCATTCCGCATCCCTCGTCTTACGCGCCTCCTCACCCGCTTCGAAGCGTCCTTAATGTCGCCTCCCTCCTTCTCCAGCGCACCCGTCTCTCTCTCCATTGCCTTGGGCGGCGAAGGCGCGCCGGTGTCCCTCTCCTTTCCCTTCGGCGGGCTCGCGGCCTGCGCTGCCTGCTCGGTCGGCTGGGGAGGAGCAAATGCGGCCGCGAGGGGAATGTTTTTCGGTGGTTGGGGTGCGGACGACTTGCGCCTGCTTTTGACACGGAGTGATGCTGAAGGGGCGAGAAGAGTGGGAGCGGAGAGGGACATTGTCGGCTGGAGCGCGGGCTTGGCGCTGGACCGGGTGGATGGTTCGTGGCTGGGTCGTTACGGAGTCGTTACTGAATGAGAAATATAGCCTCCTGGGTGGAAACTACGACGTAAACAGGACTACAAGGTTGTGGAAGGAAAAGGCGGTGGTGGTGCAAGTTCAAGGGGCTGGACAGGGGACGACCGTGTGAAGCATGCGCGTTGGGCTCGGGCGCGGGGGCGCGACCCAGCGTCCAGCTCAGGCGTCGCGTCTTCGTTGCCGACTCTTTCTTGACTACTTGTGAGCTTTCCCAAAGTGTATTGAGGTCCAGAACTATCCCATGATCCTATGACAATGTAAACTTCGAGATTCTTCAGGGGTACGTTGAGGGTTTCAACACGTAGACGGCCGACCTACGCAGCTGTTTATGGTAATGTTTAATCTCATGAATTCATGTCGTATCAGAGATGTCACCAAACAAGGCTCTGGAACGGATCAAAAGTGAAGTTGACAAAGAAACAGCTCAACAAGCCTACTTTGTGCCCTCCCAAGCCTTGCTCTACTTGTCCTTCCTGACCTCCCTGTTCACAGCCTGCACCGACTTGCTCGCATCCCAGCTACGTCCCTTGACCCCCTGGCCCATCCTACCAAGCACAATCTCCTAAGGTTGCACTTTGGGGAGCTTGTTGGGCTTTCCTATGGTAGCCCTGCTCCAGTCAAGCTCAGGGGACGATGCTGATTTGCACTTCTTGCAGTCGAGAGATGAAGGGGAGGGCCCTCCTGGATGACCTTCAATTCAGACAGCTGGGAGGAGGGCTTGGCTAACACTTCCAAAGCTTTAGCATCAATCAAAGGGAAAGAGCCACTTGAAATACCAGGGAAAGGCAAGCCAGTCTGGCAGTGCAGTTGCTGACCTCTGCCCTGTAGCTGATGAGGTGCACCTCAGACACCCAAGTGCAACCTTCATCAGGTGTACGGTTATAGTAGATGATATTCCAGTATGTCAGTATTTGAGAGAAGGATTGAGGGGCACAGAATGAAAAGATACTTGCCCTTCCAGAGCATTTGATAGTAGTCCTTTTCGACCTTGTGCCCTACAATTTTCTCCACTTCAAGCTCAATTTTCTCCACTTCAAGCTGGAATTTTTGAATGAATTGTAGGAGGATGTTGGCAAGAAGGCAAACTGAGAAGTAGAAGATATAGTTGTGTGAATGGTGGAAGAGTAGGCAAGCCTAATATTCTTCTAGAGGACAATAGTGGAAGAGCTTGTCCTGTGAGGCAAGATGTGTGAGATAGCAGGGGCAAATCAAGAGAGGCAAGGCACACTTTTTACATGCAGGGGATGGTGGATGTCATGTGACAAATGACATGTGACAAATGTGACGAATTGTTCCATACTCGCCCAAATGCCGGAATGCCAACTTCTTTTAGCTGTATTAACTAGTTCTTGCTCTATCAATTGTTTCTAGCATGCATGCTTGCCAGAACTGTACCTTCACAAAATAAGTTATGACGCTATTGTCATGGGTGTCCATAAAACACACATGCCTAGTGAAAAGCAGTGCACATGCAAAGATTTGCATGTACAATGAGTGCACAAGCAGAATGGTGCCTGCATCCAATGAGAGCATGAGCAGATCAGTGCCTGCATCCAAAGGGTGCACAGGTGGAACAGTGCACATCTCTGGTGTGCAAGGCAGGACAGTCCACATTTGGGTGTGCATCCAGTGAGTGTGTCATGAATACCCTCCCTCCCTTCACCAAGGACATCTACACCCTCCCCTACCCTCTCCCTATTGTCACCTTCCTTTGT
>JTLS01000382.1:0-20112 GCA_000826855.1 Basidioascus undulatus
CCACCCCCGTGCACGCGCGCGCCGCGCCCGGGCCCGGGCTGAAGAAGCGCGAGTCGCTCGCGAACATCGCGGGCATGCTTTACACGCGCGTGCAAACGCGGCTGGGCGAGAAGAAGATCGCTGCTGGGAAGGGTGGGAGCGCGGCGGGGCGCGGGGTTGGCGCGGTGGGGGACGAGCGCGCGAGGATGGAGCGCTACGAGATGACGATCTATGATTCTGGGGGGGGATGGTAAATGCGGAGTGGACAATAAGTTCATGATATGTCTCTTATGTTGCTCACATATCAATCTCTTATGTATTATGTATTTCATGTTTTCATCCCTATGACACAGGTCCATTATGCCCTGCTTCTTCTCTCTCCTTTTCACCTGACTTTCATCTCTCTCACGCTTCCTTGTATATTCGTTATTTATCTAGTGCTACGAGGTGAGATGATTAAATTCATGATTATACGATACAGGATACATACAATATTGCTGTCTGTCTTCGCTGAGCTGGACAGACAAGTCGTTCGTGTCAATTGCCACTTGCATCGCAGTGAATTGGGGATCCATGATCGCCGCGTGTGTCCGTTTTCGACATCACCAATTGAGCTGAAGGGAAATTCATGAGGGACAGACGACCGCCGGTTAAGGTCGCTCTGAAACCACAACGCTTCTTGAACACTCCGTCATTCATCGGGCTGCATTGGGTCGCTCCGATCCTCCGCCTTGGGAGCAACTTCTCTACTGGTTTTTCGTGGACCCAACTGTACTTCTCGGCTCCGTGTGACGACCAAACAGCAACCCCGCCTCAACAGCGGCGCGCGAGGTGCGTCGGTCAGTGGGGATTAAACAGTGCAAAACGGGCCACAGAGGAGTTGAAGCATGCCCAGCGATTTTAGGTTCAAATTTGAGGGCATGCATTTTGCGAAAAGGCGCGAGGCTACGCCAGCCGAATGGAATGGAACGGAAGGACGCTGTTGTTCAAGTTGAGGCAGGCAGAGTTCTTCGCTGCCGGATTGCTTTGGAGGCCCAGAAATTACACGACATAAACAAGAGCAAAATGGTGATTCTGAAGGTGGGAAGCATAAAATGTCAGAGATGCAGAAGGTGCTGTCGTTTGTGCTGTGAAAGGACTGTGTACTGTCGATATCGTTGCAGAGACCTCGTCCGTTCAACCCCCTCATTGTATGTGTGATCTGCTTGTTCATTCTCATTCTTTCATTTGGCTTTATTCTTCCCTCTCATAATTCGCGCTGGCTAGCTGCTCCGACCATTATCATGTGCCCCGAGCCGAAGGGCAGTCGCCGAGCGCATGCCGTCAGACATCAGACGTCTCTCAGGTAAGTGCAGCAAGTAAAATAGCCCCGACCGCCCTTCGTCCCCTTGTCTTTCATAATTTATGTATTGTCTCTTGGCGCCTCCAAAAGACTCCAAAGAAAGTGGGAAATGCAAGTCGAGTCTTGGCGAACGCGGACGGATGCACAAATGACAACTACATGTAAGGAGGCGAGGGACGTCGAAACATCGGTAAATTCGGAAAAGATACAAAATGTCAATCGATAAGACAGCGATTAGGTACAGGAAATCTGATACGAATCTAAGGAGCCGCGTGGTGAAACGCAAGTGTGACCCTGACTATGTGCTCATGTTCCTCGTCTTCCTCTTTTCAGACCCTCTCACACTCCCTGCCCTTCGCTCTTGGGAGGTCCCCGTCAACGCCATGGAGCCCTGTCTCAATGAGCATTCTCGTGCAGGCACATGGACTTTACGCTCGGTTTCCAGTACCGTTTCGTACCCGTTTCTTCCTCCTTTGCGTTTCGTGCGAGCGCCGAACGCACCAGCCTGCACGGACCAACTGACTCCAGAGTCCCTTGCATTTTACGAGACTGTCCTGCTTGTTCCCTTAGAATTCTCTCGATCGGGAGAGGAGAGGTCTGCGCGAGCATGCCGGTAGGGCTGGTTGACAAGGTGGCCAGAGAAAGCGGGCCACGGGGCAGGAGGAGGAGTGAATGAATGGCATGGATGGATGAGGATGCAAGGTTGGCCGACCTCTTCTTGCCCTTGGCGCGGTTGGACACTTGTTGTTCTAGTGCAGACCGTTGCAGAAGCGGCACAGGCTCGGCAGCTGTCCGCGCGGAGTCGCGCGGAGTCTCCTTGTTCTTGGCGAGGTTGGCGGCAGCAAAGCCCCTGCGGCAGTAATCCTCCTGACGGACAAGGGACATGGTCATGTTGAGGTCGAGGTCCTTGTTGTCTTGCAACTTGACAGTGGTGATGAGCGCGCCATACGACTCAGGAAGTTGTGCAGGGGGGATGGATGAGAGGACATTGTTAGGGAGATGGAGGCCAACGGTAAGAGGCTGAGGGTGATATCGCTGAACTCCGGAGATGCTCCTCCATTGATCCAGCCTCGTCAAGCCAGAGGTTGATGAGGCGGTGGATGAGCCAGACCTCGGTATGACGGGTCTTTGGCTCGTAGTGCTTGAAGATCTCATCCCATGCAGCCTTGGTGTGCGTGATACCGCTGATGAACGTGACGATGGGCTGAGAGACAAGGATGATGAGTGAGAGCGTGGCCTAGTTAGTGCGGTCCCAGAGCAGGTTTCGGCGGCGATGGCCTCAGATGACGAGGATGAGGATGGGACAGGTTGGTCCAGGGTGACACATATCAGGCACAGGGGGTTCTGAGGGTTGGTCTTAAAAGCATTTATAGTATGCCCCATTTTAAGACCACAATGGTGCAACAATAATTGGGTTCAAATTTTGCCCCTAACTAATAACCAACTTTTGTGGATCTCAAATTATTGGGGGATTATCATCCATCAATGCCGGTTTCCCAGATATTGGTCATTGCTAAACCATTTCCAAACCGTTTCACAGCCATTTCACAGCCATTTCACAGCCATATATTTCATTGCCGTTTCACAGCTGTTTCTGGAGCATTTTTGGGCTTCTAAACAATTCTATCATTTTCAATCTTTAGGGAGCCCGCTACAACAGGAAATGTGGGGCAACTGAAGGGGATCCAAGAAACAGTAAACTAAGAACACAAAAATTTACTTCTTACTGTGCACCTCCCACACAGTTAATAACACAGGCAGGGTTTGAACCAACAACTGAGGCACCTCAGGCCACTAGGTTAAAGCCTGTTGGACAGCGCAATGTTGGCCAAGATTCCCTGCGAGGGTGAAAGTTTCAGCACTAGTGCTGATGTTTATGATTGGCAATGGCGTTTGGCAAACCTGTAACTGTTGGAAGGCTCAGGAGGGCCAAGTTCGATTCTTAATTTTCTGACTTGAGCACAGTTCTTTGATGCTTCATTACTCTTCCGCCTGTCCCAGGTCATGGACCATGACCAGTCCCGCTTGTCTATTCTCCCCTTTTGCACTTCTTGAATTTCCGCTCTTCACCCTTTCGACTTTTATCTCACCACCTCCTTTCTTTGCACACTCCCTGCCCCCTCACCGCTTTCCTCAGTCACTTTTGCAAAGAGCTCGGTGGCTGAGGTCAGTGTGCTTTATTGTTGCTTTATCCACACACCTGTTTCTTGCTGTTTTCTCCCTGTGTAGAGATCTGCTGATTGCTATAGGTTATGAGCCCAGAGTGTTCCATCTATATCTTCAGCCTACAACCTCCCCTGCCATCATCATGAGCTGACACTCCATCACTGCTGTCACCCTGCTCAAGGGTGACAACTGTCAGGACTGGGCTGGGCAAGACAGACCACAGCAGGGACTACCAGCAGGGTTGGTGACAAGATGCAGGATGTATGGTTAGGAATATAGGACAAGGCTAAGAGGAGGGCAAGAGAGAACCTCCCTTCACCAAGGACATCTACACCCTCCCCTACCCTCTCCCTATTGTCACCTTCCTTTGTCCTATCGTCCTCATGTCCACCTCCTTGCCTTCCTTTGTCCTATTGTCCTCCTGTCCACCTCCTCGCCTTCCTTTGTCCCTTCCATCAAGCTATTGTCCTCCTGGCCTCCCTTTGTCTCTCCACAGTATAAGAACCCCCCCTCCCTTCTTCCCCTGTCCCTCATCCGGTCTTGTTCTCTCTTGCCCTCCTCTTAGCCTTGTCCTCTATTCCTCGCCATACATCCTGCATCTTGTCACCAACCCTGCTGGTAGTCCCCGCTGCGGTCTGTCTTGCCCAGCCAAGTCCTGACACCTGGACCTTGCATCTCAGCCCGCCGTCAGCACACTCGATGTTGTCTGCATGCAGATAGGTGCCTGTGCGAAGGCCGAGGACTGCTGTAAAGATACTGAAGCGGAACCAGCGACCGATGTTGCATTTGCTGGTGTCGAGCTTGGACAGAGGGAGAAGGAGAGCCAGAGTCAGGTAGGTGAACGAGTGCTTCAATGGCGCTGGTTGCATGCGGGTGTGAGTGACACCATTTATGAGGAGGTGCACATGACTACGGAGTCCTTTAACAAAGGAGTGCACAAGTGCAGCGACTGCCACAGCAATGAGAGGAAGTGAAAGCGGGAACGCCCGCGAAAGCGTCATTGGCAGCGCGAACAGGGATGAAAGCGAAGCAAACGCGATTCCATCGTTGCCGACTCGGAATCAGGCGCTCGAACAAGCCCTCGAAACTGAAGTCTGGATGAGAACTGGATGAGCTGAGAAGGGGGCGTGATGTGGGATGAAGGTGAGGGCGAAAGGCAAAGGAGCTAGCAGAGGCCAACGAATTTGCGCGAACTTCGGGGAGGTCGCGATCGGCAGACGTGCCGCGATCGACTCGGTGTCGGGGGCCGCTTTCGGATCTGAACTGCGAGGTCCTGCAGTGAAGAAACACCTGCAAAGAGCCTGTAAAACTTACACGAGTATGGAGCAAGTTTATGTTGTGTGTGGTGTTTAGAGACTGAGCGCAAGTATTCCGCTGCCTTCTGAGAAACATGTTGCGCAAACGCGCTCTCATGTCGGCCTGCGCTGTTTCTGGGCCGGGTCTCTCTGGCCGCCCTTCCATGGTTGTAAAATTCGAAGTTGAGCATCTCAAACATCATAAGATATCCACTGTTCGTTGTGGGTGGATCTTGAATATATGAGAGGGGCCCGGATATTGACGGCACGAAAGCGCTGTCATGGACGGCTCTTGTACTGCCGAGAGAAATGATATGATGAATTGGCGTGCATGCTTGAAGATCAGGAGGTACCATGAGGACAGCAAGTCCACTTGGAAAGCTGGTTAATTGAGACGATCGTTGGGCGCCTCCTCGTAGGCAAGCACACACACGCCGAAGCCAAGTGCGAATGCGTGGGTATGAATACAACAATATGAAACGACAGCATCGAGCTGCCAAGAGCTGGGTTCCCACTCTTGATCAAGCCCCCTTCTCGCACTCCACGAGATCCTTGAACGCCGCTCGCAACTGCTTCAGGAACATGTAAAACCCGCGGGTCCGGTTCAGGGCCGCCAGGAGACTCGGTGCAGTGTCTAGCGGAGGATCGCAACGGGCAACTGACAGCGGCACGCAGTCAGTTTCATGGTGTACTTATAGCGGCGGGCGCGCACTCACTGGCATAGTCGTGCTGTCGCAGGTCGATCTCCACCAAGAATGACCGGGCGTATTCACGGTCGTCGATGTGCGTGAAGGTAACAGTGAGGAAGTCCTCTGCAATGCGTGTGCGTGTGCGTGAGCTTCCTGGTGCTACATTCGGGCAAAAGATGGAAGACGGGACACACGCCGCTCGCTTCGAAGCTTTAGCGCCAACTTCTGTTCGAAGAAGGCGAGCTCCGGCGCGTTACGTGACGCTTGACAGTCGAGGAGCTTCTTTTCTTGGTCCTTCACTTTTTGAACCCTGAGTTGCGTTAACTTTTGGATGGAATAACGCGCTTCAGTCGCAGTACGTTGACGCACGTGCTCGCTTCTTGGCAATGCGATCCCGGTAGTCCTCGATCTCAGCGATGAGGGACTCGCGCGTGGTGGAGAGCGAGCGCATCTGCTTGTTGAGGTCGGAGATGGTCGCCTTGACCTCGGAGAGCTCCTGCCGTTCTCGCTCGATGTCTATGGATCTCCCATCATCGACCTTTGCCCCTGCTCCCTACCCCCGGACCAAGAAACAGAGCGTGCTACTCACCGTGGACGACCTCAGCCTCCCTCTTTTTGCAGACCTCAATCTCCGCCGAGAGCTTGGCAGTATTCTCCTTGCCCTCCGCCACGGCCTTTGCGTGCTCGGCCTTGCGGCGAGCGATCTTGTCGCGCTCCTCGTTGATGAAGTGGTCCAGGGTGACCTGGAACGAGGCGAGACGAGCGCGAGTGGCCTCGGTGCTGATGCCGGAGCGACCGAGGGCGTCGGGGATGGATGGGGGAGCGCCGAGATGGGAGGCAGAGAGTGGATGTCGGTGCTTTGAAGGGGTGGAGAAGGGCATTGGGTTGGAGTAGGACTGGGCGAGGCTGGCGCCTGCGGTAGCGGCTGAAGCCATGTGGAGCGATCGGTATGAGCGAGCCCAGTAGGCTGATCGATGTTGATTTTGGTAATGAAGACGATGGGATTAATGGCAAATGTGAGGACTAAAACGAGAACGAAGGGGAGATGGGAGATGGGAGATGAGAGTCGGTGGGCAAGGGCAAGCGACGCGCGTGTTTTCAATTCCAAGTCAAAGTCGCGTTGCACTTTGGACGCGACAGCGCGTCAACCGGGCCGACGTTCGCTCGCTCACTCGCTCGCTTGTTGACTCTTGATCGTCTTCGTCTTGGTCGCACTGGCCATCCGCCCTCACACCCTTCGTACCATCCTGCACCCTCATTTAACCCCCTCGAATCCCCTACTACTCCTGCATATTCCCTAGGCTAACTCCATCGTCTTGCTCTTGACTCCCCACGACCACCCGCCGGTCCACCGACTCGGTGCATCCATCAGCCTCTGCCCAGCACAGGCCGTCTCGATCGTCCGGCTCATAGAGACGACGCTTTTCTTCTCTTTGGACCCCTTTACCTTTGCCTGCTTGCACATCGTCTCCGCTCTCTTCCAACCGGCCATGGTCGCCTCCACACCGCCTTCCCCGACCAAGGCGGCCCAGCCCAACACGTCGGTCGCAGCCATCCTCAACCAAGAGAAGGAGAATGACAGGGATTACACCATGAAGGTCCGTTTCGTCTTCGCCGAGTTCATGGTGGCTTTGTGGATGGTATATGGCCTGACGCCGTTCCAATTAATCGCTACTTGGCCCCTGTCCAGACCGCACCCCGCCTCGCTCAGCCTCCGTCCGGCATCCCTCGCTACGCCGCCGCGCAGGTCGCCCAGGACCTTCAGGACACGGTGTACGTCGCTCCGTTGTGGCGGTTGGATGTGGCTCATTTTGCTCGGGAATAGCATGGCGACGGCGAGGATGACCGTCGGACCGTCGCTCAAGCCGTGGCAGAGGGAGCAGCTCGCCAAACCCGAAGTGCAGCGCAAGGCGACCGTATGCCAGATGTGTAAGTACTATCGTCAGCGCCTTGTTCTTATCCGGCCTTCACATGACGTTTGGTTGAACGCTCAGACTTCCTGGACTACTACTTCGACTCGCTCAAGTACCTGCACGGTCGCAAGCAACGTCTTTCCAAGTTCAAGAAAGATGTCGAGGACTTGAAGGTGCGTTAGCCCTTGCTTACCGCTTCACGTGTCGTTTCGGCACACTAATCTTCTCCTGGCTTCACAGTTGGAGCCGAACGTCGCGGCGAAGGAATGGACGTCCTACTGCGGGCGGGAGCGAGCGCTACTGTGAGCTCCTTCAATCGCCTATTTACGCATAGCGCTGACATCTGCGTGCACTGCAGACGCAAACGCCGGACGAAGGTCCGCTTCAACCAGTTCCACATCATCTGTCAAGTCGGCCAAGGCGGCTATGGCGAGGTCTTCCTCGCGCGCAAGGTCGACTCTGGCGAGATCTGCGCGCTGAAGAAGATGAGGAAGCGGACGCTCTTCAAGATGGACGAGGTGAGCCACTTGCTGACCGGAGCGTGGACCTCGCTGACTGTGCAATGTAGGTCCGCCACATCCTTATCGAGCGGGACATCTTGACGACCGCAAGGAGTCCCTGGCTTGTCCGTCTGCTGTACGCGTTCCAAGACCAAGAGCACGTCTTCCTGGCCATGGTGAGCAGATGTGCACGTCACATCCGTGTAGCCATCAAGCTTACTATCGCCTGGCCTGGGATAGGAATACGTCCCTGGCGGTGACTTCCGGTAAGCGTTCCTCTCTGGCTGACCATGCTGTGCAAAATCTCGCGCTTAAATTCGATGCCCTTCAGCACGCTTCTCAACAATAGCGGCGTTCTCAAGGAGGAGCACGCGCGCTTCTACATCTCGGAGATGTTTAGCGCTGTGGACACTCTCCACAAGCTTGGGTACGCCTTCCATCCAACCGCACCCGTGTAGAAGAATTGAGGCTGAAGCGCAGTCGCACAGCTACATCCACCGGGACCTGAAGCCGGAGAACTTCCTGGTGGACGGCTCGGGTCACGTCAAACTCAGTCAGTACTCGAGTCAGGCTTGTGTTCGGAGCTCGCCAAGACTCACACGTTTCCCCGTGCCTTCTAGCCGACTTCGGTACTATCTGTCTGCGTTGCCCTTGCAGCTAAATCCTGATGATGCGCTTGCTTCCACAGGCCTCGCCACAGGCTCACTGAATCCTGCCCGGATCGAATCGCTTCGGCACAAGGTATCTTGCGCATCGCGTTGTCATCTCCCCAGACCTGAATGCAAACGGCCTCTTCCTCCAGCTCGATGCGGTCAAAGACAAGGACGTCATCTACCGCAGCACGATCGAGCGTCGCTCGCTATTCAAGAGCATGAAGCAAAACAATGTCCGCTGGGTAAGCATGACATTAACCTGGAGACGTTCTTATTCTGACACATTGCCGCTACGCAGGCCGACTCGATCGTCGGAAGCCCAGACTACCTGGCTGCCGAGGTTATTCGCGGGAAAGCGTACTCGTTCGCTGTGGACTACTGGTCACTGGGCTGTATTCTTTTCGGTATGTCGGACTCTGGACGTCGTCCCGACTGTTTCTGATCCACTCGGGCATACAGAGTTTCTTTCGGGCTTTCCGCCTTTCTCGGGAGGGTGAGTCGGCACGGCCTTCCGTACAGGGCAGAGGAACTGACTCTTCCTTCTGTAGGACTCCCGAGGAGACTTGGACCAACTTGCGCTCGTGGGAGAAGGCACGTCAACGAGGGAAATGCTCGAGCTGCGCGTGCATGCTTACGCCCTGCATCTTTGACAGGTGCTCCGCCGCCCGGTCTACGACAAGCCGGAGGGTAAGCGGACAGTGTTGCTCTCCTTCTAAGGCTGCGTGCTGACAGATTGCCAAAGACCTTGTTTTCAACCTCACGGACACGGCGTGGGACGCCGTCACAAGGTGAGATGGAAGCGCGCTGCTGAAGGCGAGTTGTGCTGACAATGCCCGCCCTCTGTACAGGCTGATCGCGCACAGCTCCGTCCGATACGCGTCAATGGACCAGGTGAAGGCTCACCCGTTCTTCGCGGGGGTGCCGTGGGACACGTTGCGGGATTCGGCCCCGCCGTTCGTCCCGGCGCTCGACAGCGAGGAGGACGCCGGGTACTTCGACGCCTTCGATGACCGTACGTCATTGTCGGGCATTGGACGCAATTGTGGCTGACTTTGTCCCCTTTGCTTCTGCGCAGCCGCCGACATGGGTCAGTCTCCCTTCCCCAGGGCTGTTGCCTGGTACTGACAGCTTGTACACCCTTCAGCCAAATACGCCGAGGTGCGCGAGAAGCAGAGGAACGTCGAGGCTGTGAGGGACAAGGGGGAGAAGCTCGACCGCGGCTTGTTCTCGGCTTGGACGTTCGCTCCGCGTCAGAAGGTGACGGAGCAGCTCGCAAAGGCCCTTGCGGACTCGAACGACGCCTTCACGACCATGTTCTGATCGCATTTCTCAGCCTGTTTCGGCTTTCGATTTACCTTCGTGCCTTTATCCTGTTTCGTCACCTCGTCGTACTTCACGCATCGCATCCAGCACAGTTCCCAACCTGTGGCGCAGCATTCCTGTTTCTCTTGCTCTTGGCAGTCTCATCATTGTCTGTTCGCATCTAAACGTGCGACTGCGACCTGCTTATGATCTGTATACGGTGAAGCAGCCAAAGGTTGGAAACAACGTTGCGTGACTGCCGCTGGACCGAAGTTGCTCAGGCCACGCAGACTTACCCAAGCTGGACCGAAAAGTCTTTCTGACTCAGAAGTCTTCCTCAGGGGCGACCAGTCCGAACACTAGGTACGATTCAATTACCCAAGCGAAAGTAGGAGTTTACACGAAGTCAACCCTTCAACCAACCTACTCGTCCTCCTTCTCTTTGAACGAGTCCATGTAGGTCAGATTTGGACTTTCAACAGTCGGCCTTTGACGCGACTGAGTCTCCCGGTGGTGAAGGTAGCCAATCAGCGCAAGGCGGAGAAGAAGGCTGCGAGCCCGAAGCCGGACGTGATGTCTACCATGGCGCATGGTGACCGCTGAATATGCAAGGGAGACGCTCCAAGCTCACAACTTCCAGTATTGACGTAGGGCTGCTTGTAGGTGGGGAACATGAAGATCGGCAGCCAGGCTTGGAAAATGGTGGAAATGGCGTTCATCTGCACCCAATTCCCACGCCGGTCAGACTTTGTGCATTAAACAGCCGGTAAGGCAACCTACCATCGCGGTGACGTATGCCCGCTTCTCAGTGTCTCCCCTGTTTAACTCGTTAAGGTACTTCCAAGTGCACCTGTCGATCGATGTGTAAATGCGTGAGTGCAAAGCTCGTACGAAGCGGAAGACACTGTCACTGACCCATAAGCGAGTCCTCCAAGCGGCACCAGGTCTGGGACAGGTTATCAGAAACAGAAAACAAGGATCCTCGAAGTATTTGAATAGACACTCACAGGAAAGTGCCCAACGCTGAGTGCACGGCTCTGGATAAACCGGGGTAGCGCCAAGAGCAAGCGACACAAAGCAAGGATAGGCCATCGACGGCCTTTCATAAATGTGATCCGTTGTTCTCACCTTAAGCATAAAATACGGTGTTGCTATAGCTTCGCAAGGCGTACGTTTCAGAGGTCCAGGCAGCGGCGAGGCTCATGAGGGCATGAATTGCATTGATCTGCCAGCATCAGAATGTCAGTAACCGCTGAAAATGTTAAGATAATGTTTTGCTTATACCAATCTGTATGACGTTGATTTCCTCGACGGAATATACTCGAGGCTGCCCTGGCTTGTTGAACGTGCACGAGAGCGGGGATGTGAGCGGAGTGAACTCTGTCGAGCTTGTATAGTAAGAAAGATTGAGAGAGTCGAACCCCTTCACCCAGAATATAATGCTATTTCCGGGCAAAGGAAGAATGCACAAGCAGGTGAAGCAGAAGGTGACTGGGCGTTGCGGGAAGGTCGATTACCCCTCGACACGAAGAAAGCAAGGACAGTTCCAGACTTACACGCATAAAGATACAAGCTCTTGTGCCATCTGAGCACGTCCTTCATCTTGAACAGGCCAGTGTCTGGTTGTGTGCAAATTCAAGCTCATGCGCGGGCACGCGTCTCGACTACGAAACACCACGCACGCATTTTAACTTCGGAGGGCATGCGACGACACGCAATCTTCACATCGTCCGCCGTAAACAACCAGTTTGGCTTGAGTCGACTGGGCAGATTGGGATGTCAAAGGCCGTCTGTTTGAAAGGGTGAGTCCCCAGTACGTAGAGTGTGCAGTCTCCTCTGCAAACGCACCCAAATTGACCCAGTAACAGCGACACATCCGCAAATGCTGCAGGGGCAGAAGTAAGTCTTGGAATTCATCTATAAGATTCCTTGGAGGCTTACAGGAACAGCCATCTGCATGTGATACAAGGCATCAGCGTTCCGCCGACGTCGTTACACTTTCCAACAAACATACCGTCATCCAGGCAGGCCTTGTTTACCGTCGAGACCGGGATATGCAGCAACCATGAGGAAATTGCTGCAAGTCAGAAATTACGAAGGCAGCAGAAGGTTGTTAGGCAGTTCAAGGTACTGACAGTAAACATGGGCCCAAGCGCGACCGAAATCTGGATAAGGTTCGACGGCCTAGCCAACTCGTTTGGTTTGTAGAAGCTTGCCTGTATATTCGGCACACATTGTTCATGTCAGTACCCGAGTTCGCTGCCGACACCGCGGAGTTCTTGTTACCGCGATGAACATCATTCCCGGGAAGTGCCCGGACTTGAACAGACCAATGTTGTAAAGGGTAATCTTAGGATCGGAAGAAGTAGTACACTCGCATTAACCCAAATGGGCTGCCTGGACGTACAAGAAGCGAAGTGCGTAGAGCTGCGAAGCGTTCGTAACGGCAGCGGTGCCGAATGTGAACGCTGTCCAAGAGATCTCCAGGAAGGCGATTCACAGTGGGGCCTTCACTCGGGTCAAAGTGAGATTGGAAGGTACCTGGCCGACTATAAAAGAGGGGTGAAAGGGGTGAAGACGGTGCGTTCAATGGTGCGTTCCCGACAAGATGTTGGAGTTGCCTCGCCGACGTTTCCGGCACTCCAAAACGCACTGTTGTTGATGTCGATGAGCTCCCTCAGTATTGGCTTAACAGGGACCAGTTCACTTCGCATATTTGAAGTTCAAGATCTTCCTTCATGCCAGAGTCTGCACCGCAAAGCAAGTCCGGTCAGACGACGACCTGAGACCATGGGCAAGGAGGAAAGCTTACTGAAAGCGTTCGTGAGGTTGACCCCTGCATAGCTTGAATCACTTTATGGCCCGAAGACAGATGATTATCTTGTTGAATCCACGCACTGGTCCCAAGTAGCGAATGAGAACGCCCAGGGCAGCGCCGGAAATCAACGTCGCATCGAGCTTCGCCAGGAAATTCTACTCGTCCTTCGGAAGGTCCCACGATTAACAACCTCATGTAAGACCAGAAGACCCTTGTACATAAGCGCGTCTGGAAGGTCTTACACGACCAGATGTAGTTCCGCCAGGTGAGCTTAGGGGAGGGGGAGTAACATCGACATGCTGCTGATCCGCCGCATGCTTGATGTCCTTCTCACATATGGTCGACATGGCTGAAGGGGGGGGGGAATATGTTTTTTAGGTAAGAAGCCATTCGCAGGTAGAAGGAGCCTAGGAGCCTACAAAGAGAAAAATAAGGAAGAAGGATGAACGCGAGCGGCTGGCAGGTCGACTTTCGTGTGCCTGTTCTCTTATCTCGCGCTTCAGGCAACAGCGATGGTCTCACAGTGAAATTGGTGAGACTGGGCTGGCCATCAATGTAAGTAAGTAAGGTGTGGCGTGACGGTGCTTGGCCAATGCGGACAGTTGCGGACAGCCAATCTAAGACGATGCATCAACGTTTCCGCCTCCTCCGCGAGCCCTATACTATACTACAAGAGATAATACTCTAGGCTTGTGTCGAAGACACTTCGTCGAGAGAATCTTCGCGCACGTCGCTTGCAAACTACGCGATGTTTGCCTATGTTTGGCCCTACCTCGCCTTTATGTCCCAATGCAAGGGCAACACACATCAGCCTAATTCCACCATTGTACACTCGTGCTCCCCACCAAAAAATGTACTGATCCTTAGCGACTGCCCAGCGGGTGCTGCAATGCCGCATGTTACTGCGTCAACTCGCAGTAGTCCCTCGGCCAGTGGTGGGCGATGATGCCTGAACAAAAGAACTGAAGACCACCGAGACAGTGAGACGGCTTCGAAGGTCGACATCTCGTATCAACGGGAGCCCGGCCTTCCCCAACTCGTATATGAGGAAAGGACTGCAGAGCATGTTGATTACTCGACCATGCATGGGATCACAGTGGAGGTAACAGGTGAACCTTTTCTGAATGTAGGTGGTGTATATCAGCCGTTCTCAAAGAAAAACGTCAATGAGCAGGCCTGCAATCTGACCGCTCCGGTCACTCATCAAACCCTTTCGCTAAGCACGCATTACAATACAAAGCCAAACAAGGCACACTGTGATACCCAAATTAGGTGTATGTTAAAGTCGAAGCATCCGGCGGGACAGCGCAGTGGCCCGTACGCAACGTGACGGACGGCTTGCGGATTGGTCAGTTGCGATTCTGACTGCGAGGCTGCCGTGTCCTTCGGATCCTGGGTTCTGAGACTAAACCAGTGTCGATGGCTGACTATAGGGTAATCAAGGGTAATGCAAATGAAAGAAGAATTGGGTGTCTCTGCATGCGAGGTGAAGCCTGTGACCAAACGCATACGGCTAGCTTGAGAGAGGACCCGGGAGGAAGGAGAGCTCTGACAGGCTCGAGCGGGCCGGTGGCTCTTTTGTCTTCTCCTCCTTCATCCTCCTTCCCCGTCCAATTCCCCGCGCGGAAGCTGCCGGTTTGAACCTTGGGCGTGGGTCTTATCACTTTCACCGCGTGCCCGCATCGCCCATCTTCACCACATCCGCTCGCGGCTGGACGGGCCGGAACACGTTTTCTCGATATGCCCAAAGCTTTTTTCGAGCCTCGACCGCCGCGGGACGTTCGTGATGTTCGCTGTCCACCTTCCGAGTTATCAGCTCATCGTGCCATCGTTCGCAGCTTCGCATCTCTTCTCAATACGTTAGCCAGCTTGCTGCGCATCCGCGCCGTCACAACTACTTCAATCCTCGTTCTCATCCTCATCGTCCACTCCGCTTCGCCGGGCTCAGCAGTACACTGACCAAGCCCGAGCCATTCCAGAGGAAGCGCCCGCTCACGCCCGAGCTGATCCCGTCTCAAAAGCTAGCCCATTCACCCGAGCACGCCAACTCGTCCTCCCTTCTCACAATCCTCACCCCTGGAGCAAGACCCCAACATGTGTCTTTCCCGCCCGCCGCTCCTGCAACAGGTTGCGTTCGAGCGTCCTCTGCTCCCCTACCCGTCCCCCCTGCCGCGCTTTCGACCTCGTCCCCGCACAACAGCACCACCGCTGCCTCCGACGTTCTACCCTCCTCCCCCTTCCCCGCGTCAGCTTCGTCGGATGGCGTCCTTCTCGTTCTCTCCCCTCCCGCTGCCATCTCCCCGCGGTCCCCCTCTCGCGCCGATGAACGTGCGCCGTGCACGCTCGCCTTCCCCTCTGCGTCGGCCTGCCATCCCCGAAGCATTCTACCTCACGCCGCCTCCTCTCCTGGTCGGAAGCCTCCCGCCGCCGATGCGTCCTCGGCCCCTGTCTCGCCCTCCTCACGAGTACGCGCCCGCGTACACCCGAGGCTCACACGAATCACCGTACCCCGAGTTCGAGCACCGGCCTCGCTCCCCGGGGCCGACAGGCAACTTTGTACGCCGTTCATCCCTCTTTACCTGCTTCTTTTTCTGCCTTACTAACGACCCATATCCCTTTCAACAGCCCCACCGCCCCGCTCCATGGTCGCACCTACCCTACCCCTCCCCTCCCCCATCGCCTACCCCCGCACACGGGCCCGTCCTCCTCTCCCCGCCGCACACGCGCCGGTGGCCACCGCCGTTGTCTGAAATTGATTCTGTGCGTCCGTTGCAGCCGCATTCCCCAGATTGCGCAAGCTGACGAGACGACACGAAAGTATAGAGGGCGCACGACTTCCCGCCAGGTCCTCTGAGCAACTCGGATTCTGACGCGTACGACGTCGCCATGGAACTCGAGGCGCATGACGCGGTGGCAGAGCGCCGCCGGCAAGACCGTCGCTCATCGTCTCGCCCTCCGCGCACGGCCAGCCCTCCCCCACCGCTGCGACAGCGCTCGTCCTCATTTCCTGCGAATCGCCAGTATAGGCCCGATCTTTCCCGCACGCCGTCCGGCACGCCGCCCCAGAGCGGTCGTTACGTAGACGACTACCGAGATCATCTCTACCACTATCCCTCCCCGCCGCCCTCGCGGTCGTCGCCGTATCAGTACCCACACGCAAGAGCGGAGCCACGGGCGCGGCCCCCGTTGCGGTCGCGACGCGAAAGCGGGATGGAGATGAGACTGGCGACGGCGGACTGGGAGTGGAGCAGGTACGACCATCCCGGGTGGTGATGGCGTGGGTGTTGCCTGGCCGGGGTGACGGTGTTGTCGCTGTTTTCTCCTTGTTTTGGGTGCTTCTAGTTTTCATCTACACTTTTGTCTTGCTTGCCCCTGTTGTCACATTTGTATCTGCTTGTTGCGTTCTTAACCTAGATGCTGCCAGCTATGCAATGTACCTTTCGCTGCACACCTTGAGCATCAATGCGTGTTTTGCATATGGTTCTGGCGCGTGGGCGCACAGCGCCTGTGCAATCCAATGGCGAGACGGCGCAAGCAAAGAGGCACGCAAAGAATGATAAGCTCAATAGCAAATCATGATAGGAGTCCGTGTCGCATCCAATTCTGCAGCCAGAAAGCCAGCCAAAGCAAAGCGCGCAAGCTCCACAAGTCCACCTCAAACGACACTGTACCGCCCCACGACGCCGCCAGGTTGGCGGGCCTCGGCCTGCAGAGAAACACCGCGAGCGGGCGAGTCAGCCACCATGAAAAAACGCGGCGGAAGGATCGAAGAAAGTAGACCAGAACGCACCTCCATGGCCGCCGTCGACGCCTCGATGAGGAGCTGCTTGATCTCGCGTACAGCGTGCTCGACCTGCAATACCACCAAACGCACCAGATTTTAGTCAGTCATGTCTCGGAGAACACGGCGAGGAGGACAGGATTAGACGGCGACGCACCCTGAACTCGTCGTTGGACTCGATGAGGAGGTGCAGCTTCGGCTGGTCGCCGGGACCGGGGTTCTTGCCCGCCTCGTAGAACACGCCCTTGTTGGTGATGGACGCGCCAGTGTTCTCGATGAGCTGCGGGCATAGCAATATCATGTCACCACCTCTGCTGCAGAGACGGCGAGAGACGAGAGGCCACACGCACCTGAACCATCGTCTCCTTGTTCGTGACGCGCCAACGCGCCTTTTGGTGGTAGTCGTTGATCGGAATGATGGCGTGGAAGTCCGTCGCGTCGGGATCCTTGGGCTTGCGGCTCGCGTTGCTGGGCCCGCTCGGAACGTTGTCGAACGAGGCACGCTGCGCAGTGAACTTCGCGGCGATTGCGGCGGCCTTCTCGATGGCCTTCTCCACGGCCGACATGGCGCGCGGGCCCGTTGGCGGACCGCCGGGGGACCCTGCCCCCGGCTGGGGCGCGGGCGAACCTGACGTTGGACGCGCGGGGGCAGGGGCGGAAGCGGCGCTGCGAGAAGTGTCGGGCGCAGGACCGCGGTGAATCGTGATCTCGCCGACGATGTCTGGGTTGGCAGGCGCCGGTCCCTTCTGCACCGCACCAGTCGCGGTGTCCGTCGTGCTCTCCGCGGCGACCTTGGGCTGAGCAGACTCTCCGTACGCCGAGCGCTGGGCGCGCTCCTTGTCCTCGCGCTCCTTCTCGAGCCGGTCCAGACCCTTGCCGCCGAAACCCGACCCGGCGACGGACGCCTTGCCCTCGCGGACCTTTTGGAGGAAGGCTGCAACCGGCGCACGTCAGTAATGCGTATGAAGGAACACGGGAAGGGGGAGTAATGGTAATGCACGCACAATCAGACATCTCCTTCAGCTCTGGCGGGACGCGCGCGCCCGACGCAGTAAGCGCCTTCTCGAGGTCGACCGAGTAGCGCTCCTGGTCGCGGGTGATGAACGTGATGCAGGTGCCCTTGTTGCCGGCGCGACCCGTCCGACCCGCGCGGTGCACGTAGTCTTCCATATGGTTCGGCGCATCCTGCAAACGAAACGGATCAGCCGCTATGTACAAGTAGACGAGCGGCGAAACAAGGGCAGGACTCACGTAGTTGATGACGAGCTTGAGAAGCTTGACGTCGAGACCGCGGGCGGCGACCGAGGTCGCGATGACGATGGGGATCACTCCGGCCTTGAAGTCGGCGATCGTCTGATCTCGGTCGACCTGCTCCTTGCCGCCGTGCAAGCTCATGCAGACGTAGCCCTTCTTGCGGAGCTCGAAGAGCAGGTTGTCGGCGCCCTCCTGGCGGTCGACGAAGATGAGCGTGCGTGCGTCCTGGTCCTCGTTGTACGTCTGGCCGAGGATCTCGAGCAGGCGGTTGAACTTGGAGTCCTCGGGCCGGATCTCGACGATCTGGTCAATCTCGGGCGCGACGACCGAGCGGCCGCCGACGGTGATCTCGAGCGGCTTCTTGAGCACCTTGCGGGCGAGCGACTCCATCTGCTTCGGGAACGTCGCGGAGAATAGGACCGTCTGCCGGTCGGGCCGAACGTTGTTGATGATCTTCATGACCTGTGTGCGATGGGATGGGTCAGAGACGTCACCTTTCAACATTCGAGCGATGAAAACACGCACCTGGGGCTCGAAACCCATGTCGAACATACGGTCCGCTTCGTCGAGGACGAGGTAGGTCGTGCGGCGGAGGTTGGTCACGCGGCCAGAGTTGGCGGTGAGCAAGTCGATCATGCGGCCAGGCGTGCAGACGACGATCTCCGCGCCCTTCTTCATCTCGGCGATCTGCTCGCTAATCGGTTGACCGCCGTATGCAGCGACAGCCTGTGAATGCGAATCCCCCTCGTCAGCTTATTCTAACAGACCATACGATCTTCGAGGCAGACTAAGAACGCACCCGAAGATTGAGCGCGCGCAAGAACGGCTTGCACTCGCGGTGGATCTGGGTCGCGAGCTCGCGCGTGGGCGTGAGGATAACGGCTATCGGGCCCTCGAGGGTCTCGAGTGGGCGCTGGTCCTTGATGTGCCGGAACATCGGAAGCAGGAACGCGACCGTCTTGCCCGAGCCCGTTTTGGCGACACCGATCGCATCACGGCCGGACATGATCGCGGGAATGGCCTGCGACTGGATGGGCGTCGGCGCCGAGTACTTCAGGTGTTTGATGACCTCGAGACTGTGCCGATGAGGCAAACGTCAGCTTTCACTGCCATACGCGCGAGTGAAAAGAACCGGGGCGCACCAGCTCGCCGGAAGACCGCAAGACGACCACTTGGTGACGGGCTTGGGGCAGTCGACGCCGCGAATCTTGATGCCGTCGAGGAGCAGACGCAGGTTCTCGGCGTCCTCGTCCGTCATGTTCTGGATGTCGGGCGGCGGGTGGTAGAATGCCTTACGGAACGGCTCGTACTGGACCTTGCTGTGGTCCGTCGCCGCGAGCTCCTTCCTCTTGACCTTCTTGGCCGCGAGCCTGGCAAGGTAATCTACGTCAGCATGAGAAACGCAAACTTTAGATCAGGAGCGCGAAAAGACGCACGCAAGAATCTCCTCGGCCGTGAGGTTCGAGACGTCCTCGTTCGGGTTGGCCGGCTCGCCGTCCGAGCCCTCCTCGACGTCATCACGCCCGAGGCGTGTCTGGCTCCTGCCCGGGGCAGGGCCCATGCGCTTCAAGTCCTCCTGATTGACCTTCTTCACCTCGGCGGCGACGCCCGTCATGAACGCGTCGAGCGGGTCGACCTCGTCGTCGTCGACGTCCATCTCGGCCGTGCCGTTTTCCGGCGCCTCCTCCTCCTCGTCTGCAGCCTCGAGGTCCTCGCCGACCTTCTCCGCGACTTTCGCGCCGGGACCCACAAGCGGGTCGACGGGCGGGAGAGAGAGCTTGGTGATCTTGGTTGGCTCGACGTAGTCGTCCATGCCCGCGGCAGCGGAGGTCTTGGACTTGGCCTTGCCGGTAATGTCGGAGCGGATGGGGAGGCCCTTGAGGCCGAGCGTGGCAAGGGTGGAGCGGTTGAGGAGGTTCGAGGGGGCGCTGGTCGTGGCGGAAGCTGTGGAGAGAAACCTCCGTTCAAACCTTCTGCCAAAACATCGAGTTGACACGAGAGAAACGCACTGGCTTTCGCAGACACGGCCTGCGCCTTGGCCTTGGCCTCCTCCAGCGCCTTCTTCGCTTCGCGATCCCTCTTCCACGCCTCGAGCCGCTCGCGCTTGATGCGCTCCTTCTTCTGCTCCTCCGTCTCGCTCGGGGGTCCTGCGCTAGGCGTGCCCGGCGCAGAGACCACTGGGCTCTGCGGCGACGCGCCGTTGGTCGCGACAGCCGCGACAGGCTTGGCTGGGAGGCTTGGGGGAGGCGGTGGGAGAGACGAAGCGGAGCTGGCGGGCGGTTTGGCAGAGACGGGAAAGGCAGGAGCGGCCGGGGCAGGAGGGGCTATGGGTGTGGGAGAGGGTCGGGAGGCGGATTTGAGGGCCTGGAACGCAGTTCGGGCTAGGGTGTCGAAGGAGAAGATGGCGCCCTTTTTGAGGA
>JTLS01000383.1:0-20024 GCA_000826855.1 Basidioascus undulatus
ACAACAGGTCCAGCGCGCCGAACGCCGCAAGCTCGGCAAGTGAGCGGAGGGGCGGCATCGGGAGGGAGGGGATGTACCCGTCCTCGAGCTTGACGCTGATGCTCCGCTGGCGCCGGTGCTTCTCGCTCCACGTCTTCCCGCCGGCGGGATCCCCGCCGAGCCAGTGCCCGAAGACCGCGCCGAGGCCGTACCCCTCGTCCTCGACGGGCGGAGGGGGTACGTCCCGCCGCGGCTGCAGGCGCGGGGAGGCGGTGAGCGCCGGCGGGGCTGGCGGCGGCGGCGTGGGTGGGAGAGTTGAGATGCTTCGCCCTCGCGAGCGGGTGGTGCTGAGCGCAGGGCGGTACGGCGCGGAGGCGGAGAGCGTCGTGGACGTCGCGAGAGAGGAGGACGTCGACATCGTGGGCGGTTTACGACTCTAGTCTACGTGATTCGAGTTCCAACTCGTCGTCTATGATTCGTTCAACGTCCGAAAACGCTGTACGATGCTCGATGCGCTGTGGGTGTTGCGTGAGGGGGGAGTGAAGGGAGCGGTCGAGAGGAGGCAGGAAATCGCGGACGCCGAGCGAGCACTTGGTTGGGAGACGATCGACCCTGGCTCTGCTGCAGATTGCACGGCCTTCCCCTCGGGGGCCGGCCGGCGCACGCCATGACGGCCGCCGGTGCGCTCATCGTCAGCGATCATCTCGGCCCACGCTCGGCGGTTCGGTCGAGACTCGCTCATCTTCCCCTGTCCTCTGTCTTCCTTCACTTTGACATGCAGATGATGTCATTTTCTCCTGATCTCAACAGGTGGTGGGAACACCGCTCGGAACGACGATCTTGAGTGATGTACATGCTTGGATGTACACAGAGAGAGAAAACGGAGGAGAACAAAAAAAACGTCATGAGCAGGAACGACTCGCGTGCCACAGGCCCGTGGCCCGTGCCTGCTGCGCTCAGGCCCCCCTCGCCTCTCCGCCCAAACTTCGAATCAAGTTTCGATTACTAAATGGCCATGAATGATTAATATCGACGCTAGGTCGTTAATATGGGGCGCTCGAGCCTGGAAGAGCGTACGGCGGGTCGGGTCGAGGAAGACTGACTCAGCGCGGTTTTTCTAAAGCCGTCGGGAGTGCCGGACGAACGAGATGGAGCGAAGAGGTTGGAAGAGGTCAAGGCGAGGGTCGTGTGAGCGGACGGGAAGCTTGAGGTGTTTGCTGAGGTGTTTCTCGTAGCTTTTTGCCGGTGCCCGGGGAGCACTGTAACAGCCTGGGAAGGAGGCGCAATCCCCGGCTGACCTTCAGTCATTCCTTCGTCCCTTCGTCCTCGAGCTTCGCAATCTCGCGCGCGGTCATTGGGCGTACGACGCCCATGCTGGGCGCGTGTTCATCCTGCACATGGTTCAGCTCCCGATCTCGGGCGACATGCCTGGCTCGAACAAGGTCGGCGGGTGGGCGGGAACCGGCGGGTGTCGCGGCTGTCGGTTCTGCGAGATCGTGGGCATCTGGAATCTGGAACAGGCACGCTTACTACTATCCTCTCGAACGGCTCGACGGATACGTCGCGCCGCTGGGGCGCCACCGCCCATTCGTTACAATCCGTCCGCACTCCCGATGCGGACACAAGCACGCCACCTGCTTCGAGTCGCTGAGCTGGTTGCCGGTGTCGCCGGGCCCGAGTCCTTCCCTAGTTGATACAGTGCCATGTAGGGGCTTGTAGCATTGTGTGGCACAATTATTAGTGCAGGTTCGATTCCAGCCGAGTCTGGCTTTTCTTTTGAAAAATGGCCGATCCTTACACTGGCACAGCGGCACCTTAACGTAGCAGATGATCGGCCCCCTACTTGGTGAGCAATGCTGCACACAATTTGCGGCAAGGGAAATTGCACCTGACGAAAACTTATCCTCATATGGACTTGAGCATCGGGTCCAGTATTCAAATGAGACGCGGTATGGCTCGTGATGGGTGCGGCTGTGCGAAAGCGTCCGGCCAGTTGCGATGCAACGAGCTGTCAACTTTCAGTGGTAAGATGGAGATGCTTTTCGGGATGAGATGCTTCCCTTGAGTATACTTTTGGGGGGTACTATGCGATAATGCGAATGCTGAGTCTCTCAGCTTGTAGCCTGACAGAATGAACTGTTTCCTTAGCATTGCGCCCACCAAAGTTCTCCCACTTTATTACTCATATTCGAGCGATCAGGACCCGACAGGGCGACCAGGACTAAGCGCGCAGAGGTTCCTTTTGTCCGGAGGTCTCTCCTTGGAGGGTGTGCACAAAATCGTCGGAGGCGCTCAGCTACACAAAACACCCGAGTACAGCACGAACTGCTTCTTTCCCAGTATCTTTGACCACAATCCATTGAGATAATTTACACCCTCGAGAGTACTATCGATACAGTCGACACTTCTTCCTCTTCTATTCCCCTTGAACTACTCTAGGTAGTGAAGCGGAATCCTGCAGAAAAAGTCATGTTATTTTCAACTCAGGCATGTCGTGAAGGACGTGAGACCCACCTTCACGGCCTTGAATGTGCACACCCGTTCGATCCGCCCGGGCGTTGAGGACTTTGAACCGGACCATCGTTGCGCCGGTGATGGCGATCATGGTGAACTGCATGCCGATGCTGGACCACAGGCCGCCTATAAAGAGTGGGGCGTGCTCAGAATACGTGAAATGCCTTTTGGGGGGAGAAAGAAGTCGCACGGGAGATAGCGGGGTGCATCGGCCTGGCGGTAGGTGAGGGACGAAATGACTCCGCCGACACCGCCTAGAGGTTTATGATCTATCAGAGACGGTGATTTCATGAAGGTCGCTTGGATGCGGCGGACTGAAGGAAGTAACAACAGCCGCCGCGACAGCCTTCTTGGAGTACCCCACCACGTTGTTCGCTTGCTGAACGCACGACAAATTAAGAGCACGTCAGCTAAAGTCCTTGAGAATATGCATTCCTCACGGTTTACCCAGGCAAGGATAGAAGACAAGTTCGTGTGGGTTCCCATCAATCCAGAGAAGCACCCGAGGTACTTGACGCCGGGCGTGGGCGCGTACGCGATGAGGATGAGCCCGATGAGCGTGAGCGCGCTGAGGCATATAATGAAGGGCCCTCGGATGCGCGCTTTGTCCGCGAGGTGGCCGACGCTGACACCGCAGATGATGGCTGCGATGTAGGGCGGGCAGGACTGTGCGCGTTGCTGTGAGTTACCACCGTGCAGTATGTGGGGAAGGCGAGGACGCACGAGTAGCTGGGCGTCACGGTTGATGAAACCGATGCCTTTCTGAAGCAACAATAGGTTGAGTGAGGGCCTATCAGGATGAATCCGCGTATTCACGCACTAGGATGAGTGGCAAGAAGAGCGAGAAGGCGTAGGAAACGACACAGCCGAGGCCTGCAGGAAAGAGGAAACGAAGTGAGTGAAGGGTTTTCGGAAACAGACTCTCGCTGTATAACACACCGAAAAGGATTCCCATCGTCCAAACGTTCAGATCGGCAAGGTGCGTGAGCGCCTTCGCCAGTGTGAGCTTCTCGACCTCCTCCTCGCCACCCGTATCCGCAGCCAGCCGGGCGAGGACGAACACCTTCTCCTCGGGCTTGAGGAACGTGCTGCCGCGCGGAAGAGCCCGTACGAGGCGAAGGTGATTGTCGTGAGACCTGACATAACGAAGATCTGGTTGTCCCAACGCAGGAGATGTCAGCATTGGCGCCTCGTGCGCTTTTAAAGAAAGCAGGAATAATAGCTCA
The DNA here is from genome assembly GCA_000826855.1 of Basidioascus undulatus. Lineage (NCBI taxonomy): Eukaryota > Fungi > Basidiomycota > Geminibasidiomycetes > Geminibasidiales > Geminibasidiaceae > Basidioascus > Basidioascus undulatus. Next base: position 3,720 of record JTLS01000383.1, read on the forward strand.
CCCAGTGCCAGGCTTTGAGACCGCCGAGACCCTCCATTTGAGAAAACGCCCAGAGTAGGATTTTACTGTGCGCAAAATGATCAGTTGGTGTCCAGGACGTGTTGCAAAGTCAGATAACCGACGAACCTGAAACCTTGGAAGGTTTGACCAATCAAATAGAATGCGGCAATGCGCTTATGAACCTCGTAGCGGCGATACCTGTGTAAAATGTTGTCGTGAGCGGAAGGACACAAATGGTGTGGAAGCAGACCTTACCATGTTGAAACGAGGTAAGTTGCACCGGGAAGCAGGCCCGCTTCGAGAGCACCGAGGACCAGGCGAAGGATTGCGATATCATACTTGTTAGATGAATAAACAGTATCGTGCAGGCTGAGGTAACAAATCATCAGGACTGAACACCCTACCCAGTGTTTGACAAAGCCACAACCAAGCTGTTTGCCGATGGTGCCTCAGAATTGCGACATATCTCGGGTGATTGCAAAGAGGCGACTGACCACGACGACACCGAAAGAGATGCCTAGACATGGCATGTACCAGCGGGGAGGGAGGTGCCGAATGAGGATGTTGGAGGGAATGGCGAAAAGAACGTAGGTAGGGAAGAAGCACAGCGAAGCGATGCTGTAGCGTTCGCCGATGTTGAAGCCCTATAAAAGAATCCTCGAGTCAATCCTTATAGAGGACTTTTGAGAGGGGGGGCCTACGAGGTCTGCGTCCATGCCGACCATCCGTGCGTTGGGAAGTTGGAGCGGTCCATGCTGTCCGCGAATCGAGTTAAGTACAGCCGTCCAGAGGTAGAAGAAAAACAGCCTACATGGAGCATCCGTAAAGAAAGCCGAGGAGGGGTACAATCATGAGATCGACTTTGAAGCTGCAGCAGTGCAAATTCAAGGTGCGAGTCAGATTAGTCAAGTCTTAACGGTGAAACTGTTGACGCCGTCTTACAGCGTCCACTTAAACTTCGTGCCGGCATGCTCGTAAGTCTGCGCTGCCGGGCTTCCGGCCTCAGCGTCGGCGAACGAAACGCGATCGACATCTTCCTTGCCATAAATTGGGGCTTTGGGGTTATGGGAGACCATTAGTATTTGGTGAGTGTAGGGCCCCAGGTGCAGGTCGGGTGTGCAGTGGAGAGCAATGCGCGAGGGGCCGCTTGACCTGCCACTACACCAGCCCTCATCCATGACGGATGGCTGCATACCCGAGCGGGCCACGTCGGCCGAGGCGCGGCAGAACTACGAGGCACGTGCGATCTGCGGCAAGCCTACGGTCCCGGACTGCGGGTGTCCAGACGGCTGCACTATCCTCTATCACGAAGTGGAGCTTCTCGGCGACGAGCACGAGTTGCTGGGGGGAGGCCTCCATAGTGAGAAGGGCCGCCTGCACTTCGTAGTGACCTTCAGAGGCCAGGACGGCGAGAGCGGCAGCTTCGAGGAGCTCTTCACCTACACCCCCAGCGCTATGCCCCACGCCCTGTCCCCCGAGGTCGCCCGGAGGCCGCCGCCGCGGGAGACGGGGATCATTGGGGCGCCGTCCAGGTGACTACCCTACCGTCAGGCGAGTGGCAGTGCAAGTACCATAAGTAGAAGGCGCCGAAGCTCGTACGGCTTCCAGGCGTCGCTCTAGTAGACGTGGTCTCTGGTGGCGCTCTAAGGAGGACCGCAGGGAGCTCGAGATGTACCCCTACCTGCGGGGCCTGGGGATCCACCCCGAGATACTCGCGCCGGTGGTCAAGGACGGGAAGCTGGCAGGCTTCGTAATGGAGAAGCTGCCGGGCCACCACCCGAAGCCCAGTGACCTCAACGCCTGCCTCACCGCCCTCCGAGAGGCGATGTCAGTTTGTTGGGGACTGCCAGGCACATTACGGTACCTCTTTATTCGACCCAAAGGTCGGTGGGCGTCGGCACTCACGCTTCGCGACTGTGGACCCGTGGACAGCTGCCTATGCGCGTGATGCAGTGTCTCGCGTGGGTCCAAGCGACCGTTATGAGCTTGATCAGATGAGAACCAACGAGGAGTCTGGACGGGTCCTGTACATGCGCGCAAGGACTGTGTAGCGCGAACCACACCCGACGGAAACCTGCGCCAAGCACCTCTCATTCCCTACCGCCCAGGCCTCGCCTGAGTCATGCTTGACGGGGAAACACCTGTGAACCACATAGTAAACACGGTAGACCTGTCACGATGGGCGTTTCCTCGAGCTGATGATCCTCCAGTTCGATGGGAATACTATGGGAAGGAGGGAAGCAGCTTGGAAGTCCTCCCCCGCAATTACGGTCTTCCGGCCAAGCTTTCGAGAAGTCATTATCGCTTTGCTTGATTCCCGACGTTTCGTCTCGCATGGTCATGCCAATGAAAGTGTCCTCGCTGTCAAGCAAGACGTCCTCGTGATCGTCACCGCGGTAGCGTTACTGATGACCCGGGCCGCAGGTTCCAAAGGTTTCATGCTCTGGAAATAATCTAGAAATGATGACAGAAAGACGTGTTGATGGAACGAATAGGCTTGCAGGTCGTGCTATTAGCGATACGCGGTTGCCGCTCCTGCCCGGAAGAACACCTCTCCGAGGAGACACGTTCTAAGGTGTTCGAAAGCAGTTGCAAGGCAAGAAAGCGGGTATAATTGCTGTAGTTCTGTAGAAACACTGAGATTTCATGCGATTATCATGGGGAAGGGCGGTAAGATGGTGTTGAATGAATGGATCACAGCCAGACTGTGCGTGCGTGGGTATGGCGCCGGCGCAGTCATCCAACCCGGTGGTGTCTTGCTAAGCACAGCACACAACTCCAATGTTACTGATGTACGCCGTAGAGCTAGAATAAGCAAGCGATACACTCATCTCTGGAAGCGCCTCCTAATGTGCTGCTAGACTTGCCGAACCAAATGCAGCGACACATCGCTGAGAGTGACTGCATTGTGTCACTGCCACAAGGCTGAATCTTCGGGGGATTGCTGCGGCACTAGTGATTTGTAGCCTTTGGTCTTCGGTCAGAATAGCGGATATTCTCAACAGGCGCTGGCGCCTACAACCTTCGAGAGCATTTCATCTCGCCTGTCGCAGAAAGACGCAACTTTCAGAATCCCGAGTTACCGCCGACGTCCTTTCCAAGATTTCGCACACACACAACCAGCTTTTGAGATGATCACTACGATTGGAACATGGGAGCCGCAGCTTGACAGCCATCGGGGAGAGCAGCCCAGTGTGTGCGCAGCGGGGTAGGATATGAATCATCATCCTCAGAATCGCTGAGCGGTCACAAGAGAAAATAGGTTAAAACAATAAGTACAACATTGAATATAGAATGCAGCTGTCCACGACACATGTCCAATCGTTCTCCGTCGAACGCATCTCCCACGACGACGCCGAGAGCAGCACCGCTCACAACCATGCCGCCCACCCAACATACATCGAGCCCTACCCACTACGGATTAGCGATCTTGACTCCAACGTTTTGGAAAAATAGGACGAAACGGAGACTAACCAAGTTAGCCGGGCTCGTTGCCTCGCGGATAAGGCTCTCGACCTGGTCGGCGGGAGCGACCTCCTTCTCCACGTGCGTCCCCGCGTGGGTCGTCTGAAGACCCTTGAGCTTGAGTTCAATGGGCGAAAGCGCCTTCATCGCGAGGTCCTTGATGAATGCTTGACCCTCCTCGTCCTCGTCTCCCATCGCGTTCGACGTCCGCCCGCGCACTGCCTTCGATTTAATCGCCTGCTGTCGCTGCCGGTCTCGTTCCTGTGCGAACGCATGACAATGAGTACAAAGGTGAAGTAAGATGGTGCTAGAGCCCTGAAAAGACTCTTCGAGGAAAACATGGAATCCTACCTTGCGGCGCCTCTCATCTTCCCAGTCCACGACGGGATCGTGCAAGAACGTCTCGAGCACGCTCATGAGCGAGTCCTTGTTGGTGCGTAGGACCTCCATCGTCACCTCGGCCGCCTTGCGGAAGACGCCTGCGGTTGGTGGCATCAGCAAGCCGGCGAAAGTTTTCGGCTAGAATCGACAAATGCCTACCGTCTACGCCTGTGACACCCAGACCATCGACGAGGTTCTGCGACAGCCGGAACGGCACCTTCTCGGCGACTTCAAATGTTTTGCCCTGCGTGCGTCCCGAGCCGGTAAGCGCAAGGTCGGGCCAGATCCCGGAACAAACCTCACCTTCTCGAACAAGCAGTTGAAGTCGACGTGCTGCACAGCTCCGGTGTTGCGATCGAGAAGGATGTTTTCGCCGTGACGATCGCCGAGACTGCAATGATAGGGGACATTCCTGTTCAGCGCGCCTATGCCACAGACGATCAGGACGAAACGCACCCGAGAATGAAGCCGACCATGGACATGACCGCGGCCGTGCGGCCGTAAACAGTGCGACTCGCGAGCCACGCGGTCGGTTCGGGGAAGGTCTCGAGGAACCATTCATGAAAGACTGGAGGGTATCTATTGACCAAAGTTAACACCTTTCCCCCTTCAACTGTTCCTCTATTCTTCACTCACCGAGAAAGAATCTTCTCGGAAAAGACCTGCGCCACTCGTTCCGGGCTGTCGTTCCGAGCGGCATCGAGAAACGTTTGGATGTCGCCGGTCTTGAGTCAGGCCAAACAATCAGCTCGAATTAAGGACATGTTAAGAGAACGACCATCTACGCACATACCACCGGATGTTACGGAGGTCGTAACGCTCGATGAGGATGGACCGCAGCGTCTTGGTATCGTTGACCCACTCGATGAGGCCGCACCGTTCGTTCAGCGGGACGACGGTGTAAGTGCGGATGTCTGCCCACCATGAGCGTAAGCTATCTGCCAGTTGATCGGCGATGACGAACGAACGTACGCAACGAGCGTTTACGAGCCTCAGAGTTGGACTTGAGAAGTTTGTTTATCATCGCATTGAAGTCCATAAGGCGCGCATCCTTGCGGAGGTCGTCGTCGGGCTTGCAAAGGAAGCTGTAGGCCTTGCCGTTGTCGCCGACGATCGTGATCTTGCGCGGCTTGACGAGCGATCTCATCAACTCGACCTCGTCGAGGAACTCTGGATATCAACGGCGGGGTATCAGCACCGACGCTCTGACGAAGGGAAGGACGTCCGAGATGCGCACTGGCGATGGAGACGGGCCGATCGGGGAACGGATTGTGCTGACTCATGCCTTCCGACGTTGACGGAAGCGTGACGGTCATCGAGCTTTGGAGTGGGAGTACGAGCGACATCGGCGCCAGCGCGCTGAGCTTCGGGAAAGTCCGGCTCATGCTGAGATGGTACTCGTCGCCTTCGACCTTCTTGTTGCACATGGCAAGGAGCTCGTCGGTGAGCGCGAGCGCCTCGCGGATGGCCTTGCGGACGGCCGATGAGCTGTTGTGGCCGTTCTAACAGCGTAACTGTTCAATCAGCGAACAACCATCTTGAGCAGGAGAGAATTAAAATACGCACGCTGACTCTGGTCATGATGTTCTTGCAGCGCTCCGCTCGCTTCGGCTTGGTCGAGTTCGCCATGCCGACCATCGCCCACAACGCCTGGTGCGGATGCTTCTGGAGTACCGTGCTCATGATGCGCTCGAGGTAGCCGTAGACGACCTCGTTCGGATGGCCGATGCGGGAGACGACCTGCGCGAACGCGATGTACCACTGCGAGCATCACGTCAGCCGGCTGCGCATGCTTCTTCCAGTCAAAGTATTTAAATTGCACCTGATACGCCGGAAGCCGTTCTATCGCTTTGTTGATGACCTTGTTCAACCGGTCGTACACCGTCCAGGTCTCGTAGAGCACCTTGTCGGACTTGGCGTTCCTGGATTCCGGTTCGTCAGTTCCAAGCTGGGGTGTTGAAAAGCGGACAGGGTGAAGCACGGCTTTTGACGGGTTTCCTCCTGCTTGACGAGTTGCGGGCGGGCGCCGAAATCGAGCCAGAGCGTGAGCATCCGCGGCATTGCGCGGTAAATGTACTTCGTGCCGTATTGGAGCGCCCGCGCGTAACACTTGCAGGTCAAGTAGGTGAGCATGACGCTGTGTATCAAGCGTCAGTGCCGGCCGAGCAACACAAGCCCACGTAGTGAGAAAGACGCACTCCGCTTGCCCGCTCTGCGACTTGGAGCGCTCGTCGTAGTAGTGGCCGAGCTCGTAATGTGGATGCTCCCACCTGGAATATTGTGATTAGCGATACCGTTTTACGGATGCGTCGAGCATCGTCACGCACTTGTCGGCCATGTTGGAAGCTTCGGTGAATCCCTTGATGATTTCGTTATGACTGTAACGCTCGCCCTCGGCGCACCAGCGCGCGCGGAGAAGCACGGCCTAGAAAAGGTCTTGTCAGGTCATGGCCAGTCAATGTCGAACGCCAGGAGCTGTCCTACCTTGGCATGTGCTCGCTCGACCAGTGCATCGCCGTCGTTCTCCTCAGTGAGGTCCACGACCGACGAGCCCGCGGACCTGATGGAACCCGCGGATTTGACCGCCTGCGCGCCCGTTTTCGGCACGGCGAACTGCAGTGCGACGTCGAGTTCTTGAAGAGCGCGCTGCGCCTGGCCAGACGCCTTCAAGAGCTTCGCGCTCTGGACGAACGCGAAGGGAGCGTCGCATTGCGTTGCCTGGAGTGTGGCACTGTACGCGGTCTGGTAGTGGCCCGCCTTGCGCGCGATCTTCGCGCTCGAGAGCCAAAGGCGACCGATCTCCGGGCGTAGCCACGCCTGTGTCTGCGCGCTGTGCAGAGACAAATAGTGAGACTCGACGAGGCGCTGAGCGAACTATAGCGGCTGACGTACTCGATGGCCAACGCGCTTCGGCGTAGGCTCACAATAGGCTCGCGCGACTTGAAGGACGGCATCGTCGCGGAAAGTCGGGCGAAGAGGTTGGTCGCGAGCTGCGAGACGACACGGTCCGAGCCCTTGTTACGTGCGACGGCGGCGATCGCTTGAGCGATCATGTCGAGCTCGTGAAGCATGTGCAGGTGGACGACGGAGCCATACGCACGACGGAAGCCGTCCTTCCCGGCGGCGACGATGGGGACGCCTAACTGCTGCCGGGCGAGACGAAGAGCTTCCGGCAGCTCGTGACGGAGTCCCTCGCGCATCGAGATGAGAACGCGAGCGATGGCGTACTCGGGGCCGTCAGCGGCGGCGCGAGAGAGGATGTCCTGGACGGTGTCCCAGTCGCCCACGATCCACGCGCCCTCGATCGCGAACGGTCCGAGCGCGGCCTCCCACTCCGGATGTCGACCGAGAACGCCGCGGATGTGCGTACCAAGCGTATCTGTTATATTGCCATCACATAGAGCGGGAAAACAGAGAAATTGTATTGGACCCACATACCGTAGTGACCGAGGTTCCGCAGACATCGCAGTAGACCAGTGTGCAGCGTGAGGTCGTCCGGTCGCTTCTGCAGCTCGACTTCCCAACAGCTCTGCGCCGACGTCCATCTGCCTGTGCTCTCGTGCTCGCGGATCTGGTGCTCCAGGGAAGGCGAGATGATCTTGGTCGACACGCCTTCCATGCCGTCAGGCTCGTCGAGCTGGGCGTAGATCTCGTGCAGGTGCTCGTAGTAAGACTGCGTATCGGACTGGACGCCCTTGGAGCGCAGCTCGACGAGGCGCTGCTCGAAGTTGAGTAGCGAACGAGCGTACGCTTGGCACTTGAGGGCGGCGCGCGCGAGGAGGTCGGGATCGATGCTGGACATGAGCGACACGACGCGAGCGAGCTGCTCGCTGCACGCGGCAAGCTCCGGACTTGGCGGTGGTGGAGCGGCTTTCCGGTCGCTTCGCCTCGCCGCAGCCGCAGCTTTCTGCAGTGACTGCAGATGGGTACGGCACTGGCGCGTCCACTTGCTGATGTAGTCCATGAGGTCAAAGACGGTCTGCGCTCGAAGTACATGTCAGGGGAACGTCGAGCGCCGTGATGGGTAGGTAGAGGCTTACCTGCGCGCAGAGTAGCCGACGATCTTGGGAGAGGTCGCCCTTCGGCTTAACTTGGTCGCTGAGGATCGCGAGGATCTCGGAAACGAGCTCGTCGCGGTCGGTGTCGGTACCGCCGAGGAGGACGTTGACGACGAGGTACGGGAGGATGTGGCGAGCGACGCCGACGTCCTGGTTGCGCACGACGGGCTTGAAGACGCCGAAGATCGCCTTCGCGCGGTCGCCCGTGACCTTGTGAATGAGGTCGAACGACCATGTCCGCAGCCACTCCGAGTAGGTCGCGGACGATGGGTAGACGGGATGCTCGACGTGCTTGGCCTTCGGCACGCTCAGGTGGTAGCGGCCTTCGACGAGGAGGGTCGAAAGCGTCTCGAGCACGACCTTGGGGAACTTCTGCCAGCGATGGCGAATCTTGAGCGATACGGAGCCCGAACTCGACGACGAGCCCGCGGAGGTCGGCTGCAGGAGCGACGGCTTGAAGCCGCAGAACTTGAGGAGCTCCTGGATCGCGAACGCGAGGCCTTGCTGCGCGTGGGAGTCGTTCGTCGAGCGGTATGCGCCGACGAGCTCCGCCTCGAGGACGTGCACGACGAACTCGACCGCTTCCTCCTGGTCCTCAAAGTTCTTGAGGACGACCATCACGCTGTCATCGACGTCGAGGTCGAGCCGATCCGGATCGAGCGCGCCGAGGATGCCGACGCACTTGAACGCCGCGTTCTGCACCTCCTCGTGCAGGTCGCCACTCCGAGCGGCGGCGGCGAGGACGGTCTTGATGATGCGGCTGACGACCGGATCGAACATGTCGCCCGTTACGAGAGCGTGGATCCGGGAGCGAAGCGACTCGAGGTACTTGTTGAGCTCCCAGAGGCTTTGCAGACGAACGCGTGCGTTCTCGTTGCCGACGCGCGAGAGGAGATTGTCGATCCGCTGCGGGAACGACCAGTCTTTGCGGATGGCCTTGAGCCGCATGTTGACGGGCTCGAGCTCCTTGATCCCGTCGAGGTCGACGATGTCGTCGACGTAGCTGCCGAGCTCGCTCGCGTTGGAGAGGAGGTAGTCGAGCGTCCCGTGCGCGACCCGCTGCTCGGCAGGCGTGAAGCTCGACCATATGCCGACGTAGGTGGCCGAGATGCGCCCGACGAACGGGCCGATCTCCTTGAAGCTCGGCGTGACGATGAACGAGTGCAGGCTGCGCAGCGAGACTTCGCGCAGAGCGTCGACCTCGAGGGTGCCTTGCAGCAACGCCATGAGCTAGACGGGAAGTCAGCGCTGAAGGAAATTGAACTAAAGAAAGCAGAAGAAACATACCTGCGGAGAAACGGTGCTAATGCCTGGACCAACGCGCTCGATCAGCGCGCTGAGAGCGCGGATGACCTTCTTCCTGTCCTCAATCGAGCGCTTGCCCTGAACGCCGTTGAGGATGTCCGACATGTGCGACATGACGCCGAGGATGTGGTTCTTGAGCAAGCTGCCGGAGATCAGCTGGCTCTGCGCGGTCTTTGCGCTCGCGGAGCTGCCCTTCGCTGCGGCGAGAACAGTGCGCTCGACGCTATCGAGGGACTCGATGGCCTTCAAGCATAATAGAAATGAGCTTTCATGCAGAAGATGCTGCAGCGGGAGAATGCACGCACCGTTGAGACCATGCGCTGGTCCTCGTCGCCGAGCTCCAGGACGAGGCGAGCGAGCAGCTTCTCGCCCGAGCTGATGATGATGCTGGCGAGGTCGATGCTTTTGCGCGAGCCCTTGAACGCCTCGAGGAACGCGCGTAAGCCGACGTCGCGCCGTCCGTCGGGGCGGAGGTACAGGTGCGCGAGGATGCGGTCGACGTGCTCGAGGCAGAGCGCGTGCAGGTTGATCTGCGCGACGTTTGCGACCGCCGCGAGCTCGTCGAGCTTGCCCGCGGCGATGAGCGCGGGGACGGTGTGCTCGAGCGTCTGCACGATAAAGTCGGTCTCGTTTGAGACGCCCATGAGCTGCAGCGCCTCCGTGAGCATGTTCGGCGCTGAGAGCATGTTCGAGACGAGGAAGAACGAGATCTCGGGGAGGAAGGGCGAGAAGAGCTTGTAGACGGCCTGATGCCGCGACTCGGCGAGCGCCTCGAGCTGTGATTGATAGGCTTCAGCACAAAGACTATTGGGCTCAGGACGTAAGAGCTGACCTTGGTGTAAGCAAGACCGCGAAGAAGCGGGTTGCTTTGGCCGAGCTGCGATAGCAGGCAGGTCAAAACGCGCGGCAGGACGCGGTCGTTGGCGATCCTGCGCGGTCCAGTCAGTACCGAGTCTGTGTTATACACCAGGAAAATGGGAATGCATACCTGCCCAGAGCGCCGACCACGACGAGCGTCGTCTCCTTCACGGGCAGCGAACCTCGATCGAGAAGCTTGTCCAGGCAGGTGAACAGCGCGACAGGGTTCGGAGCTCCTACTCGCCGCTGCTGCGCTTGCAGGATGAGAGAAGCGGCACGTCTAGTAAAGCAGGTCAGAATTCGTTGCCACTCGTCAACAGAGCTGAGAGCGCAGCATACCCCGCAGCGAGGCGCAAGGACCGGACCGGCCCCTCGAGCGCGTTCTCCACCATCTCGCCCACCTGCCCGCGCCCCGCCGGGCCCCAGGGGACCGAGGCGTCCGCGTCTGACGCATGCACGAGCATCTTGCGCAGCGAGTCGAACGCGGCGGTCTGCACGCGGGCCTCGAGCGAGAGCGACGGGGCGACGGCCGCCCAGAGCTTGACGGTCGCGGAGGAGGCGACCGGCTCGCGCACGCTTGGCGCGGACGTCGAGTCGCAGAGGGTGCAGCGCGGGATGGGGTGCGGGACGCGCTCGCTCGGATCGGGGAAGGTGAGGGTGCCTGCGAGCGCCGGGGCGAGGAGGCCCAAGCCGACTGCGAACCGGAACGGGTCCGCCTCGGGAACGGTGGCCAGCGCGATCTGGCTCCATGGGATCCCCGCTGCGTCCTGCGCTGCGAGCTGCTGCGCCTGGTCCGCGTCCACGCCCCACCACTCTGACAAGACGCGCGCGACGGTCTCGCGCCGCTTCACGTTCTCAGGCACCACAGGCTCCTCGTCGGCCGAGATGGGCTCGAACGGCTCTGGCGGCTCGTCAACGCCGCGCTTCCGCTTGCGCCCGCCGGAGATGCCGCGTAGGACGGAGACGAGCTGACGTTCGGCGGGGGTATAGGAGGCAGAGTCCGCGGAGAGGAGGTTGGAGGAGAGATGGGAGAGCGTCGCCGGCGGGAGGGCGCGGACAGGAGCGCGGGACGTGGCGGGGGCGAGTAGGAGATGTAGAAGATGGGCGGCGAGGTTCTGCAGTGACAATATGAGTCACACGTAAATATGAGTGGCATGTTGACAAACTTAGAACGACGCGACAGGAGGCACCTTCATCGAGTCCGAAACCGGTGGTTGTCCATCAATCTCCATTCCGTCCTCGCCGTTGTCAGTCTGAGCAAGCAGTAGCTCCACCGCAGCGGGACCAACGCGCGCCGCTTCAACCCAAGGCGCAGCGCCGATGATCCTCCTATTCTTGATCATATGCAGCAAAGCCACCTCCAGCGCCGCGTCAAGCGGGGCCGTCTCCGCTTTCGGGCCCTCCTCCAAACGGCGCACGACGACGCGCATGAGCGCGAGCGCGACGCGGTCGTCGGCCGCGAGGACCGGCGATCCGAGGAGACAGCGCCCGAGCGCGACCCGCTCCGCCTCGAGCTGCAGCCAGGCCGCGCGCTCGGCGTCGCGCGAGCGGGGCGCGCCGAAGAGCGCGCCTGTGCGGGAGGAAGCGCAGGGGGACGGCCAGGTCGCGATGAATGCGGAGACGACGAAGCGGGCGTGGTCGGAGAGGAGCGGGACGAGGCGCGAGGGGGTGATGACGCGGATGAGAGGGTGGAGAAGGGCGCCGGTGAGGGATGCGAGGGCGAGGGGCGTGGGCGTGGTGAGGGTGGGGCGGGCCTGCAAGCAGCTTGGGTTTAGCCTTCAATGCCCACTGCACGCCCTGCTCCAGAGCGGCACGTACCGGAGTCTCCTGTGAGTCCTGCAGCGGCGAGGATTGTTCCGTTCCGAAGAGGATGAGCGTGCGAGAGGCGAAGGGCAGGGGTAGAGACGGCGGTTCGTGCGATTGGAATCGCGGTGACAGAGCGGGGTGTAGGTCTGTCCGACGACCGGCTCATGAGATTCTTTCCTGCCACGTATGAGGGGACTCGACTGACCCTTGATGGCCTTCACCAGCTCCTGTACTATGCTCTGCAGCGCCAAGAGACCCTTGGACTTATTCTCATCCGGCTTGTCCCTCTGCTTCTTGTCCGCCTCGCGCGCCTTCTCCTTCTCATCCTCCTTGTTGCTCTTCTCCTTGTCGCCCTGCGCCAGCTCCCCGCCCAGCATCGCCAGCGTACCATCAAACACGCTGAGCAAGCGCGCGCGGAGCTCGTACGCGGTGGGCGTGTCCGGCTGCGCCTCATCCCGCGCGGAGGGCGCAACGGTGCCGAGCGCCGCGGCGGCTGCGAGGAGGCGGGGTACGAGGAACTCGGCAAGGGATTCGTCCTCGTCCTGGGCGCGGTGGAGAAGCGCGCCGGGGAAGCTGTGGAGAAGCTTGTTGCTGAAGATGGGGAGGATGGTGTTTACCTGGGAGCGGACCTCAGCGGAGGGCCCCACGGCGCCCGCGGTGGGGATGGGCGCAATGCAAGCGGTCGTGAGGAGGCGCACGAGCTGGCTGATCTGCGCGTGCTGCTTCAAGTCGTCGTAGCCTGGCTCGGTGATCGTGTCCGCCTTGCTGATGAGCGCCCGGATCATATCGAACGTCGCCTCCGACGGCGCCTCGGACGCCGGCGACGACCGGACGCCAACGGGCGTGTTAACCATCGCGATTATCGGCGAAGAGGCTACCGTATGAAGAGCGAATATCCGTCGCTGCGATCGATAATTCGAGGGGTCAGAGAAAGGGAAAGGAAGGAGCGCCCGAGGACAGACGGGTGTACGTGATCAAGATGGGAGAGCCCCTGCCGGCAAGTTCGCGTCCGGGACGCGACGCGCAAGTAGGTGATTTTTGTTTTCATGCTCTCCTGCGACACTCACAAACCGCCATCGAACAAGTCCATATCGCTGGTGGACATGGTCATGCCATTGTATTTACTGAACCATATACCATTCACCTTGGGAGGCTCGGTGTGCGAACCGAGACCGCGACGCCGTGAACGCCCAACCTGCCGCTTCACACACCGCGTTTTCGAACATATGCTCCATCAACGTTCCAAAAATGCCAGCTAGCTATACAACCATTGCGGTTTCACAATCTCACAATCAGGGGGAATATCTTTCGTCGTGGTCGCGGCGGAGGGGTGAAGGTCAAGGAATAAGGAGAGGGGGAAGGATATGCGATGCTCAGAACATGCGATGCATTCCCAACGCAGACGCAACCGGGCGGCGCAGCTCGCGAGCACGAGGTGGCTGGAGGAGCAGACGCGCTTACGCGGCCTCGGCGAAACCGACGGCGTTGCGGCCGAGGTCGTAGACGGTGAAGTACTGTCGGGGTGCAGGTCGAACAAGGTGAGCATCAACAGCGAAAAGCAAAGTGGGGGTGAGGACAACGCACCTTGCGGAGGAAGACATCACCGATGATCCAGATGGGGCCAAGGGGAGGGGGAATATCGAGCCCGGTGAACGCGGAAATGCACGAGTTCTGGACGTTGAGGATGTAGTCCGAGCCCTTGAGGGTGTACTCCTCTGTAAAATAGGCGGGGTTAAGTAGGAGGTAGGGGAACACTGGTTGCGGACGACGTACTGCCGTTGAAGTAGAACGAGAGCTCGGGCAGGTCGGGGACCTTGTCGCACTCGATCATATACTGGCCGTTCCACGACTTGGTCGCGCCGATCTGGCGCTGTTAGCGGCGAGAATAAGCGAAAGTCATCAGTAACGGTCGTCCGAGTAAACAAAAGAAACGTGATAGAGACGCACGTTCAGAAGCTCAGCGAAGTCGGACGGGAGGGCAATGAGCGAAGTGCCGGTGTCGATCGCAGCGCCGGTGTCCTCGAGCTCGACCTCCTCGTCGCCGAACTTGATCTTCTCAAGCTCGACCTCCTGTACATACCGAGGCTCCTTCGATCAACGATTGCTCATACTCAGCCAAAGAAACTCGGCGCAACGCACCCAGTAGCCCTTGCGGCGGATGGGCGCGTAGTCGATCTTGCCCTTGTAGTGGGCCTTGTCGATACCACCAAAGACGGCCTCGCTCTCCTTGCCGCTGGACTCGTCGGTGAGGTAGAAGCTGAAGACGGGCTCGTCGACGAGGCCCTGGTCGAGGATGTTGTAGAACGGGGGGGGGATGCGGTTGACCGAGATGGTTTCGTACGCGAGGCCGAGGATGCCGTCGAACTTGCCGAACGCGAACGCGAGGCCGGGCTCCTTAGTCGCCTCGGCGAAGAGCTGGTTCTTGACCGTCAGCCCGCCGAGCTCGAGCGTGTCCTCGCCGATGATGCCCTCGAGCGAGCCCGAGCCATAGTGGATCTCGAAGGACGAGCCGTTCGCCTTGTAGGTCGAGGACGCGGAGGGGTCGAACTTGCGATGCAGGAAGCAGGCAATCGAGGTGCACTGCGGGATGAGGCGTGTGAGACTTGGGAGGGTGGAGCGGAGACCGGGGGGAGGGATGAAACGAACCTTGTTAGAGGGCACCCAGAGATTGGACGAGCCAGTGTCGAGCACGACCGAGAAGGTCTGGGGCGGAGTGCCGACCGCGATCTCGGCATAGTACTGCGCGTTAAGGTAGTCTGTCCCCCAACACCGGGCCCATCAACACCTGGCGCCTCCTAGATAAAAGATATGGCTCAACGCACTGCTAACGGGCACGCCGTGCTCAGCCTGGCCGTTGAACTGGGGGACGATGCCGCCCTCCGCGTGGGCCGCGGCCTCGACGGCGGCGTCAAACGAGGGCATGGGGAACGGCGTCTGGAGCTTGCGGCCCTGACCGCCGGCGCCCAGGACGTGCTGGGGTGTCTTGAAGCCGTACTTGTTGGCGATGTGCTCGGCAGTGTACCGGGAAGCGTCGTGAGGCATCTTCTTGAGCTTCATGCTGTGTTATCGGGGCATGGTGATCAAGATCGGCACTGCGTCCGGGGGAGGGGGGGGGAGATGGAGCGTACCGGTGGATCTTGGCGTCGGCGACGGCCGAGGTGCCTGCGAGAGCGGCGAGGGCGAACGTCCACTTCATTGTGGGTGGACTGATGGACTGCTAGCGGGTGTTGAGGGCTGACTATGGGTGGATCAGGCGCGTTGAAGGGGGGCTGGTGGTGGCGGGAGGGCAAGCGAGAGCGTCAGGCGTCGAGTCGAGAGGGGCCAAGAGCGCGAGCAGCACGCACGCAGCCTTTGGTCACGTCACTCAAGAGACACCGAGGCCGCTTTCGGCGATTGACTGTGCCGAAAGATCACGTTTGCGTTTCCATTCAATAACTCACTATTGTAATGATATCATGAGTCTTCATTCCGATCTTCGGCAACTTTGAAGACGCTCAAGTTAGTGTTGTAGGGGCGCAGCCTTCCTGAAACCCTCCCATTTACATTTACCAGAGCCGATCCACTATTATTCTGCCCATGAACAGCAAAGGAGTCAGGGAACGAGATAAGCCAACTGCGCTGACGTCAGTTCGCAACACGTTCTCACTCATCTCAACTCGCTCATCTCGCTCACATACATATCGATCCCGTCAGGCGCCTGGACAGCAGCGTGTGCTTTCTTTGGCACACCGCTCGAGCACGGCTCTATTTCGAGTAACCGCCTTCGTCAAGCTGTGCTTCCCTCCCCCTTTTGAATCCTTTGAATCCGTGGCGCGACTGCGGGGGCCTGCGCGACGTGTATAAAGCGCGCTGGCTGAGCTGGCGGCAGCGGTCTTCTCTTCCCATCCATCACGACCACACCGCACTCTCCCCTTCAGACTCACCCACACACCACACACACTTTACCTAGACACAATGGGCTGGTTCTCGGACGACCACAAGCAGGCCAACCAGGAGATCTACGGCTCTGAACAGCACAAGTCCTCATGGAGCCACGAGCTCATCGGCGGTGCGTCCTCGTCTCCTTCGCGTCATGGTGTCTTTTTAGGTGATGTACTGACGGTTCCACGACGCTCTCAGGTGCCGCTGCTTTCGAGTGCGTATAGTAGCTGGTCCATCCCTCCAGGTCGATTACGGCTGACATTCCCCCCACCGCCGCTCACCCACTTCAGGGCTATGAAGGTCCGTATCCCAGCCGCCCCATGTCCACTTTGGCCCTGGGCTCACTAGAAGACGCCGCCCTAACCAGGCCTACGAGGACCACGAGCGCAAGGAGGGCAAGCCGCCGTCCCACCAGTTCGCGAAAGAATTGATGGCTGGGTTCGCTGGTGCCGAGGTGCGTTGGAACTGTCCTCCTGTGCGGTCTCCCCATCGCCCTCCCGCACCCCCCCCC